>OZ010711.1:36780616-36803116 GCA_963932345.1 Ophion ventricosus | reverse complement strand
TCTGTCGATTTTCTCATGGCATTTTATACTTTTTGTTTTAGAAATGCGCTATTTTGACAAAAAACAATATATCAAAAAAATCCTACGTACTTCTATAGCTATTCTTATATATAATCGAAAAAACTTTGGTGTCTCATCATAACTCAAAAATTATAGGAGCTATTGGTCCGGCCGTTGACCTTCCAGAAATAAAGGCGTCATCGGAAAAATGCTGCCCAGTCGCCATTTTGACAAGTATCGCTGTGAAAAAATAATTTTGTATAGTCAATTACCTGTATAATAAAACCCCTATTTTGTAATTCCGCTTTATATTATAGTTGCGCTAAAAAAAAATCATAAAATATGCCCTTTTTTAGTCTCTAGAGTGGCCTAAGGCCTTAACTTTAAAAACTTTATATTATGGTTTCGCTAAAAAAAAATCACAAAATATGCCCTTTTTTAGCCTCTAGAATGGCTTAAGGCCTTAACTTTAACGAATTAAATTATTCAGAGAATATTTGCGAAATGTTACCTTTTGAGAATCAATCGAAAACCGAAAAATCGATATTTTCAAAAATTCCAACCAGGAAGCCCTTCAGGAAATATCCGGAGTTAAAAAATTTCTAAACTTAATTAATTAAATTTTTAATTAATTAGTTAATTGTCTAAACTTAGTTCATTTTTTATTCAGGGTATTCCTATGCCCTGCATTTTATACAAGCATTAACCAAACTTAGTTAATTTTTTATACAGGGCATTCTTTGAAATGCACTTTCTGTAATATAAATATGCTCACATTTATCCAAAGTTCTTTCTGAATATGTTGGATTTTACGTAGCGTTGAGTATGGAGACAGACGATCACTATGAGGATGGTCCTTCAAGTCCAATGTCTTCAAAATAACACATTTCCGCTTATATATATATATATATATATATATATATATATGTAGCGAACCAGATTCCACGGCGAAGATTACACGTTGACCGCGCATGGCGGAGGTATACCGTCTGACACTTAACCAGCCTCCCAATTAAAGCCCCATTACACGATTAATTATCTAATTAATTTATATCTATCCAACGGCGGTATTCCCATCCGTGTTTTCTCGTCGTACACCTACGGTCGGTTCACCGCGTTCCAAGGGGCTTGCAATCACAAAATCATACGAGCACAAACTCGCGCAATATACGTATATACAGTGATTGTGCTTTAATCGAGATTATATTGGCGGTGAGTCGCACACGAGAGATGCAATCGTCGAAAGATATGGAAATATTCGTGCATCGAAAGAATTTCCCAACGCTGAGCAGCACACCCACACATCGACGCGTAGAGTCGCCATCTTCGATATGCAGCGTACTTTTACAATAATTGTATTTAAACTAGTTGCGCATACGTATACACAAATATACATATTTGTGTGAGTATGATGGAGAGAAAAGATCATGGTACGAGTATTTACAATAATCGTCTATGGTAAAAGAGGGAATAGTAAAATTCCCTATAGTTCATCGACAAGGCAATCATGAACACAACTATAAGCGAAAAGGACATCTGGAGGTGCGATTTGGGTGGCATGTTTGACTATCTATTATCCCTGGAGTAATTATTAACTATTGTTAAAGGCTTGACGATATAGATACACTGAGAGTAAAATTCTTTTGATATTAACTATATGCGTCTATTTGATTTTATTTTTATTTTTAATTAACTAGAATTTTTCATGAAATCAAATTTTTTCTATTGCATTCCATTATTAAAATTATTTATTGTAAATATATTTATTTATTCAAATCAAGATCTATGTAATATCGTCTAAGAACTAAATATTTTATTAATTCGTAATAAATGTGTGATTTGGTTTCATCTGGTAGTATAAGGCAAAAGAGACAGACGGAAAAATGGTACACGATTCAGTCTCTCAAAAATCTCATGGCTTTGTTTTCATTAGAAGACTGTTGTAAGATTCTGCAGTTGAGGAAAATAGTTAGTCTTTCTATACATAAATAGGCACGCCTGTTAATAAAAGGCACGACGATATCTTTTTTTTCCACATAACAGTCTTGTTGGTGGAAAAAAAGAAAAATAATTCAACTTTTTTTCACCGCACTTTTATGTCATGAACCTATATTCCTTTCTCGTATTCATGCGATATATCGTGTTTTATGTTTATTTATTTAATTGGAATCTAGTCTTTATTTATTTAAGGCCTTAGGCCGCTCTAGAAGCCAAAAAGGGCATATTTTGTGATTTTTTTTCAACGAAACCATACAATAAATCGGAATTACAAAATAGGGGTTTTATTATACACGTAATTGACTGTACAAAATTATTTTTTCACAGCGATACATGCCAAAATGCCAACTGTGCAGCATTTTTCCGATGATGCCTTTATTTCAACGGCCGGACCAACAGCTCCTATAATTTTTGAGTTATGATGAGACACTAAAGTTTTTTCGATTACATATAAGAATAGCTAGAGAAGTACGTAGGATTTTTTTGATATATTGTTTTTTGTCAAAATGGCGCATTTCTAAAACAAAAAGTATAAAATTCCATGATAAAATCGTCAGAAAATTATTTATAAAAAAGGAACTATGCAATATAATTTAAAAAATCCTACGTAGTGCCTCAGAAAATGTAATTCTAAATATACAGTTAAAATTTCAAGTGAATCGGTTGAAATTAGCTTGCGTTATGAGTCCGGCCGACTCGAAAAATGTAGTTTTGAGATAAACGCGTTTAAAGTTAGTAGAAAGTCACGACATGAATCGAGAGGGGTTGCGTTAAAATTCGAAAATCGAGTACTTAGAGATTTTTCACACCCATGATCTTGTGGAATATAATTTTATAGGTACTAAGGTGCATTTTTAACAATAAAAAAAACGATTTTTGGAAAATCCTATAGTGGCCTAAGGCCTTAATTTGATTATATTTAATAGTTTAAAAGAATAGCTTGAACAAATTAAGAAAAATTGAAACAAATAGGCTCATAGTAGGCCGCGAATCAAGGAAAAACCTATTTGATTTAAATAGATCCTATTTTAATTAACGATTTTTTTTTTGGCAGTGTATGGTTAATTCAGTGCTATCACAAAATTGGGACACAAATACTAATGCGGTACGAGGTGTGTAGATTAATTAATGAGACTGATTTTTCTCAATATATTTATTCGAATAGAATTATAATTCAATACTGCCTCCCTCGAAATAACTTCCTTGGAAAGTTACACAGCGCTGGAGACGGTTCCTCCAATCCTCATAGCAATGCTGGAACTCGGATACTGAAATAGCCTACAGCTGATCGGTTACAGACGTTTGAATATTTTCGGGTGTCCCAAAATGACGTCCCTTCAGGTGATTTTTCAATCTCTGGAAGAGGAAAAAGTCACAAGGACTCAAGTCAGGCGAATAAGGAGGCTGAGAAGCCACAGAAATGTTTTTACTGGCGAAAAACTCGTTTATTGACATTGCTGTGTGACATCAATTTTTCTCATCCCCAGTTCATTGGTCAAAATCTGATGAACGGTGGTATGAGTCAAATTCAATTTTTTCCCGATCATTCTGACTGTCAAACGACTATCTGAACGCACAAGATTCCGGATTCTGTCGACATTTTCATCGGTTCTTGAAGATGAAGGCCTCCCGCTGCGTGATTAATCTTCATTCGACTCTCTTCCTTCTGAAAATGCCTTAAACCATCGAAAAACCTGGGCCCTTGACAAAACACTGTCTCCATAGGCCTGCTGAAGTTTTGCAAAAGTTTCCGTTGCACTGTGCCCAAGTCTGAAGCAAAACCTGATAGCACATCGTTGCTCGAAATTGATGTCACTGATTTTTAGAATGCACTAGAAAAAACTGTTTCACGAAAAACAATCGCTACGGGCAACCAAATGACTCTGGCGAGTTGAAACTCGTACTGAAGGCGTATCACATGTTCCACCTGTCGTCCCTCCAAGTCCCGCGTCGCAAGTGTTGCCAGATCGAACGCTGCATTGCCAGGGAAATTTGACATTTTATCAACACGTACTGTACCATTGAACAATGAAGGTACGTTCGTAAGATTGGTGGTTACAATTCACATATGTGGCTGATTTATGCAACTGCTTAAATATCAATAAGCAGTACTATATTTTTGGCAGTTACTATGTCTATAAAGTATTATTGTACCCTCAGGGATATATATAAAATATGGTTAAAGTATGCTTGAAAACACCATACATTTCTCTCAGTGTGTGTATGTTTATTAAGCTTGTGATATAATTAGAGGAGGACAGGAAAAAAGAATTCCCAACCCGTTGAGTTTGCCCATCCGGCGTATAATCCTCGCTCGCTCTGAAGTTTTGCGATCTTTATTTTACCTCCGTTTCCCTTTATTTAAAGACCTAAGTGACAGGTAAAGTAATGCTCCTGGGCTCCCTCCCTCCCCCTCACGAACGAGAGGTACTCCTCTCTCTCTCTCTCTCTCTCTCTCTCTCTCTCTCTCTCTCTCTCTCTCTCTCTCGCTCTCTCTCTCTCTAGAATAATCGTCCGGAGGATCTCTCGGGGGCGAGAGATCGGAAGATTTCTCGTGTCGTTTCCCATGAGTATCGCGAATGCACACACACACCCACGTATGCACAGAAGCTTACAGCAATGTCCTCGAGCCGCAGAGGCTTCGATACTGAACTCGCTCGATAAGAGTTACGCCCTATTTATTCTGAGATCACTATGATCGGGCAGTATATGCACAAATGGCAGCGGCGCCTCTTCGTTCGCCGACGCTTATACATACATATTGATTATATTTATGTATATATACATGTGCACAGGCATTTGTATGAAGTGCATTGTCGGTTTTATTTGTACGGGCAATAATGGCAAAAAGAAATGAGACGAAGGACGAAAAGAGGAAAAGGGAAAAAGGGAGAAAATGTTAAAGTTTTCTTGGTCACACGCGAATTTAGATTCAGGAATTCTGTATTTACGTATACAGAATTCCTATAGAGTCTGATTGCGTTATATATATATATATATATATATATATATATCAGGTGTACAAGTATGAAATGCGGATTTCAGACAACAGATGGTGCACCAATGCAGTTTGTGCTCTAAAGATTTGACACTGGGCCATTTTGTTGTGTCATCAACAAGTGTCAGACGCGCACGAGTGATAAATTGGAAAAGTGTGTGCATAGTGTTGTGTTGTTGTGTTCAATATGTCGAAATTTATACCGAACAAAGAGCATTCGCGGACAGCATTAATTTTTTGTTTTCATTTGAAGAAAACTGCTGCTGAAGGCAGTAGTCTGCTTTACAGGCTTCAAAAAATCGATTTTTCGTTTTTGTCTTAAATCTATTCCAAAACTATCCAAGAATATGTGTTCAAAATTTTAGAGGCCAATTCGACATATTTTCGAAGCTAGATCAGTTTTAGTGGCCGAGCGTCGAGCAGGTGCGAATGCTCGGGCAGAACTTTACAGCCCGTTTTCTCGAGTTTTCATTTTCACAAGTTTTGGAAAACGGTGCCGGCGATAGTAAAAACAATATATGTCCGATCAAAAAAAAAACCAAAGTGATCTAGCTTCAGTATTGAATTATCTTCTATTTGAACTAAAAAAGTTGGACAAAAGTACTATTTAAATTACTTGTTTTGCAACTTAAAGTGAATTTTTTTTTTCAAAAAAGTGAATTTTTTTTTCAAACTTCGAAAAAATTTGGAATTTCGTCATTTCTTCGGTATTTTTTTAGTTCATATAGAAAAGGAACTTATAAAAACTAAAAAAAAATTTGGTTCCACTGTTTCAGATGCATCGCACGACCTCCATCACCGGCACCGATTTACGAGTGCACACTCCAGGCGCCCCAGAAAAATCGTTACAACTTTGGCAAATTTCAATAATTTGTAATAATAAAAATTGTTTTTTAAAGCTTGAATATAATATACTATCGTCTCAAAATTTCGTTTACCGCAATCATTTCCTTCCCTTTCAAAAAAATTGTTGAAAAAACGCTTTTTTTTCGGCTCCTAAAGCAGACTACTGCCTGAATCATACGGATTACTTTGAGAAGCTTATGGTGAACATGCTCGATCGCAAGATACGTGTGTACGATGGTTTCGGCGTTTCAAAAGTATGGTGACTTCGATGTTGCAGACAAGGAACATGGAAAACCGCCAAAAAAATATTATGAGCTGTTAAAACCTGGTGAAACGGTTAATATTAAACGTTGCCAACAACAATTGACCGATTTGAAGCGTTCGCTGCTTGAAAAAAGGCCAGAATACCGAAAGATGCAAGACAAAGTCATTTTTCTTCATGACAATGCTCCATCACATACGGCAAAACCGGTTCGCGACACGTTGGAAGCACTCAGCTGGGAAGTTCTACCCCATGCGGCTTACTCACCAGACTTGGCTTCTTCCGATTACCACTTGTTTGCATCGATGGGTCACGCACTTGCTGAGCAGCGCTTTGGTTCGTACGAAGATGTGAAAAAATGGCTCGATGAATGGTTCGCAGAAAAAGGGGAAGATTTTTACTGGCATTGTATTCACAAATTGCCCGAAAGATCGGAAAAATGTATAACAAGCGATGGAGCATACTTTGAATAAAGCACTTTTTATCATTCTTCCGAATTTAACGTGGTTTTTTTTAGAAAAAAATCCGCATTTCATACTTCTACACCTGATATATATATATATACAGGGTGGACCACGCAACGTGTGCACCTCTTTTACGACCAAAATATGCGTTGCACAAAAAAATATTTTATACAAAAGTTACATGGTTTATAAGGCTACACTATGTGGTGCATTTATTTTTTTTATAGGTGGAGGCGCTTCGAAGATTTGAAGGTCAACTTTATTTTTTAAAATGGAATGCTATATTTTTATAGCGTAATATGATAGAGTATCGAATTCTGAGTAAAAAAGTATAGACCTTTATTAGCCCTAAAGTTAATAGCTAACGAGTAATTTCACTTTATTACTTAAAAATTTTCTTCACGTAATATCAAGTTGGAGATTCAAATCTACTACAAATTTCTGAATGGCAGTGTTTACATCACAGTGTTTATCAATATGAACACATTTACCACATCACACACACTTATCATGATTCACAATCTTCTCAATGATTGTAATCCAGTATTAAAGTATCCTTCGGTGATTGTGCGCGATTATTATCAGAAAGATAAAAGTGAAAATGAATGAATGAATCTCCAACTTGATATTACGTGAAGAAAATTTTAAAGTAATAAAGTGAAATTACTCGTTAGCTATTAACTCTAGGGCTAATAAAGGTCTATACTTTTTTACTCACAATTCGATACTCTATCATATTACGCTATAAAAAATATAGCATTCCATTTGAAAAAATAAAGTTGACCTTCAAATCTTCGAAGCGCCTCCACCTATGAAAAAAATAAATGCACCACATAGTGTAGCCTTATAAACCATGTAACTTTTGTATAAAACATTTTTTTGTGCAACGCATATTGTGGTCGTAAAAGAGGTGCACACGTTGCGTGGTCCACCATGTATATATATATGGCTCTACTGCTCTACTGCTAAAAGCTCTACTGCTAAAATTGTACTGCCAAAAGCTCTAGTGCTAAATAGACTCTCGTGATAAAAGCAGCACTGCCAAAGAGTCTCAACTGCTAAAACGCAAAAGGTTATGTTTTTGAAAAGTTTTATTGGAAATCATTGAAACTGCTAAAACGCAAAAGGGTATGTTTTGAAAAGTTTTATTGAAAATCATTGAAAAGTTAATAGAACATTGGAAACAAAGGGAAAATGACATGAAAATTAGTCATTAGTATATTATATTTTGGAATACAATTTTATTCCAAATAAATAATTGATTCCCATAATATTTTGGAATATAATTTTATAGGTACTAAGGGGCCTTTTCAACAAAAAAAAATCGATTTTTGGAAAATCCTAGAGTGGCCTAAAGCCTTACTGGCCTAAGACTGGTAACTCGATTAAAGAAATATGAAGTATCGATTCATTATTTTTTAATGTATTGCAAGAATTTGAAACTAATGTTAACACGAACGTGTGATTAAAAAAAAAGCAAGTTTCGTATTTCATGTGAGTTACGAAATTAACGACTAGTATGTGAAATTTTGGATACTTTTCAAATGATCCTCGTATATATATATATAACCGGTGCAATGGTCTAGTGGTTAGCGTGCTTGCCACTAAACCTGCGGACCGGGAGGTCCCGGGTTCGAATCCCAGTCGCGTGCATTTCGTCGTGAAATGTTTTTCTTCGGCATTTCGCGACGAAATAAGACTAGTTCCACGACTGGGGGGCGAACTTGATGACCGGCTGTATTGGTATAGGTTTTCCGCAGTTTCCCTATACCCATGACAGAAATGTCATGATGAATATGATACAGAGGGGGAAGTCGGCTGCGGCCGCAAGGGGGGGATGGAAGGTAGACGGGGCAATTGTGGAGGGGAGGTGGGAATTGTGGAATCAGGAAGATATAGAAGGGCGAACTGGAATGGGTGACAGACCGAAGTTGAGATAGGGGCTCGTAAAAAAGGGTAAGACCCTGTACGACTGGAACAAACCAATAAAAAAAATATATATATATATATCGTGGTCGGGTTCTACTGCTAAAAAAGCACTGCTAAAAAAGTACTGTTAAAGGGTCCACTGCTAAAAGCTGACTGCTGAATGGGCTCTACTGCTGAAACAGGACTGCTAAAACTAGCTTCTGACAGAGGGCTCATGTAAGTCCCACTGACGGAGGTTATACTGTACTTTTCGCGGTTTTTTGACGATTTTTTGAAATTTTTCTGAGAAAACTTACCTTGCTATCGGCGCCATTGTGCTGCACTCGGCGGGATGCATCCGTAAACACCTCATTTGTACTCCTGTGACGTCAGGAATGTAAAAAACTTAGAAATACCTACCGCCAAAGTTTACCTTAGGGCTGCATGTTCTATTAACTTTTCAATGATTTTCAATGATTTCCAATAAAACTTTTCAAAAGCATACCCTTTTGCGTTTTAGCAGTTGAGACTCTTTGGCAGTGCTGCTTTTAGCACTAGGGTCTATTTAGCAGTCCAGTTTTAGGACTAGAGCCCATTTAGCACTAGAGCTTTCAGCAGTACAATTTTAGCAGTAGAGCTTTTGGCAGTACAGTTTCAGCAGTAGAGCCCCTTTAGCAGTAGAATTTCAAGCATTTCTTTTTTAGCAGTAGAGCAGTAGAGTCGACGACGACAATGAGGAAATTTCCCCCTAACAATAAAACTTCGAGAAATTACTAACGAGTTATCCTCATTTTCTCGTCATGTTTTTTTTTTTCCTCTCACATATATCGCGTACACCACACGTTGTATTTGCTGTTCGACGAGTTTCTGTATTATGCATTTTTGCACTACGCTATCTATAGGCCTGCGGTGTTTTCTCAGGTAAACGTAAACGCACTTTTCTCGTATCGTGACCGGCTATCGTTGTTGGCCTGCGGGGGTTGTACGTATGCATAGGTATGAGCCGCTAAACGGAAGGGGCGAAAAAAAGAAAAGAAAAGAAAAAAAAAAAAAAACACGGAATCGATGGGAAAAACGAGCCTGTTGGAGCAATAAATTGTCGGATATTGTACCTTATTACGCGAAGCAAACATCGAAGAAAATATACGAGTATCGCGAGGCTGAAAGCACAGGCTGAGGAAGGAGAGAAAAAAACGTACGTACGATCGCAGGAAACGAGCTGCGCGCAAGTCGAATATTCGCAAATTGTCTTTGCGTTGTTGAATATTTAAGGGAATGTGGGAATCTCTGTTGGAGAAAACGAGACAGTGAAAATGACTCGCGAGAGACTATAGAAGTCAGAATTTTTCTTGCTAAAAAACGAAATATATGATCTATTTCATTACAATTAATTTATTTTGTTTCATTTTATAAACGTCGAATCATGAAAAAAAAAATTAAGCGAATAATTTTATTATACTTCGAAGTTATTGAATAACTTGAAAAATAAAAGATGATTTTTTAAATATAAGATTATTTATATTTAATATAATACAAAAAAAGTATTTCTTAAATTTTTTAATAAAATTGTTCTTTATAAAAATGTTCAGTGTTAGAAAAAAAGGTTTCACGAGAGAAGCAGGAATACTAAGAGGAGGTTTAATAATTGTTTGAACTAAAACAAAATGGATAATCTATTTTATTTCAATCAACTGATTCAATTTTATAAATTTTAAATCGTTCAAATAATACGATAATTTATTCAATTTAATTTCAATGTTATTAAATAATTTATTAAACATAAGATAATTTATGTGCAATACAATACGAAAAAAGAATTTATTTAATAAATTTAAAAAAATGTTTGGGTTTGTTTGGGAATACTAAGAGGAGGTTTAATAATTTTTTGAACTAAAACAAAATGGATAATCTATTTTATTTCAATCAACTGATTCAATTTTATAAATTTTAAATCGTTCAAAAAATACGATAATTTATTCAATTTAATTTCAAAGTTACTAAATAATTTGTTAAACATAAGATAATTTATGTACAATACAATACGAAAAAAAAAATATTTAATAAATTTAAAAAAATGTTTTTCATAAAAATGTTGATTACTACGAAAGAAAATTTGATTTTGAGAAAACAAATTTTCTATAATTGTGGAGAATCGAGAATTTTTTGTGCTAAAAAAAGCAATATATAATCTATTTTATTTCAATTAATTAATTTCATTTTATTTTATAAATATTAAATATTAAAAAACAATAAAGCGATTTATTTTATGTAATTTTTAAGTTATTAATTTTTTTTTTTAAATAAAATGATTTTAAAAATATAAGAAAAATATGTAATATAATACAAAAAAAATATTTCTTTTTTCAATTTTTAATAAAATTGTTCTTTATAGAAATGTTGAGTATAAGAGAAAAAAGTTTGACAAGAGAAAGAGGAATACTAACAATAAGTGTAGGTTTAAGAATTTCGTGTGCTCCAAAAATAAATGGATAATGTATTTTATTTCAATTAACTAATTCAATTTAATATAAGAAATGTTTAATCGTCTAAAAAATATGGTAACTTATTCAATTTCATTTTGAATCTATTAAATAATATCTGAAACATAACATAATTTATGTGCAATATAATACAAAAAAATGTGTTAACATTTTTTTTAGATTATTTATAAAAATGTTGAGTATTAGGAAAAAAAAAGTTTCATTCTGGAAAAACAAAACTTTATGTAATTCAATAAAAGAAACGTTAGATAACGTAAATGCTTAATAAAGTAATTTTTTTATAACGAGAGGAGCTTTCAACAAATCGAAATATCCTTGAATATTTTTGGGAAGAGTTTTGCTTGAAAAATACTGCGAAAATTCTTTCAATTTATGCTGCGTCAAATGTTATTTCGTAAAAACACCTTCATAGTTAAGCCTGACATTATTTTGAATTTGAGAGTGAAAATTGCGAAGTTGAAATAGACATTTTTCGATATCGGAGTGACTTTTCCAAGGCCCTAAAGTAAGATATGAAGCTCGGATAATTTTTTTTTAACTTCTTGAGTGCTTCCCCTCAGGCGTTTCCCCTTAACTTCTTGCAGGTGCCTCTTCGGAAATGCCAAGACGTGGGGGTGAAGCGACTCCTCGGGATCAGCTGATCAAGACACTTTTTTTTTTAATACTCGCTATTGTTCTCGCGAAGAACAGTAATTTTTTTTCCTGTCTTACGCGGAGAAAATTGTTTTTTTTTTCCCCCTCTCTTAGTTTGCAACGTAGGTGAACGATTATAAACGGAAGTACACTCCCGTGGATGCTCAACCGTACAGTTCGCACGTGAATATTCATTTCCCTTTCGTAGCCTCGGGATATAACGTTACGTTCTATTGAAAATTTGAAAATTTCGTTGCCTATTGCAAAGCAACGTGTCAAAAGCGAGAATCATGCGGTGAAAAAAATTCATTCCATTCAAGTGTCCAAAAAATAACCTCGGAAAGTTAGCCGGAAAAAATCAAACCGGAAGTTCATCGCTTGAGCGATGAACTTCCGGTTTGATTTTTTTTTTTTTCAAATTGCACATCTCGCGAAGATCTGCTACGAGGAACATAACTCTGCCAATTCTTTTTCGACTACGATTACCCCGTTCCTTTTTTTTTTACCTCCAACATTACCGAGAAAAATGGTTCGATCGAGATGACAAGCATTTGGTTCGAATATTCTCTCTCTTGGATTTTTTCTTCTTCAATATGTGATAGAATGTTATATTTACTCTAAATAAATATTTCAATCGATTGAAACTTCCCGTAAGAAAAATGCGTATAATTAGGCTCTAAAAAAAAATGTCAAATTGAATTTAAAAAAATGTATTTCCTTAAAAAAAATGACATTTTCTATTTAATTGTATTCCGATCCAATAAATATAGATATCCTCGAATATAATAAATTGAATAAATAAAATTAATCCTCCGCCAAACATTTGAGTTGCTCAAATAAATGCTTTCTCCAAAGTGAACGCACGCATTTTCCCAAAAATGACAGGTACCCTTAACGATAACAATTGACCGAGCAAACATCAGGGCGCCATCAAAGAAAAGTACAAGTACATACGCTAGAGTCGTTCAGTCGATTCGATCAAGTCATTTTTCTCGCCGTAGCAAAGTATCGAAACAATGCTACCCCAACTACGGATTTCTTTTTCACAATGCACCCACACACACGCACGTACGCATATGGCTGCAATAATTTGTTACGACACACCGTTGAGGCAATTTCAAAGGCTCTGGTTATTTTGCCTTCAATGACCCTCGCTAGCAAAGTGTGACCAGCCACTGATGGCCCATGTTAGTCTTCCAGATTAGAGATTTAATAAAGTTAGGTAAAATCAAGATGGGTCAGGCAACCAAATGAGGCCCAGATAAAGCTCATATATGACAGAACGTTATACTTTCTAGCAGGGCGCTATCGGGTTCTCTCATAAGTGCCCTCCCACGGCAGTCAAGCAACCCAAAAGCGTCCTGAATCAAACCCTATCGAAATTTCTCCGTGGCTAGCGCACCTCTACACAGTCTAAGAAACACATCTTCTAAATTTGACATTTCTATCTTCAGCGGTCTAGGCTGTGCGTTGTCTATATGTCAATCAGTCAGTCAGCCAGCGAACTCTTTTATATGTATAGATGATTGAAGTATTGGGAGTAGAAATTAATTCGGTCCATTTTTTTGTGGTAAGAAAATCCATTTATTTCAAAATAAAAGGTATGAATAGATTAATCAAAGTATTGTCCATCGCTGGCTTCTACTTTTTCCCCACCTCTCAGCCAGTTTTCGAATTCCATCTCGAAAAAAAATCTCGTCTTTAGAGGCGATCCAAGTTTCGAGCCAATTTTCGATTTCTGCGAAAGAAGTGAACCGGTGACCTGCTAAATCCTGCTGCATCCGTCGGAACAACCAGTAATCAGAAGGAGCAATGTCCGGGGAATACGGCGGGTGCGGTAAAATATCCCATTTGAGCGTTTCCAAATATTTTTTTACGACTTTTGCGACATGAGGCCGAGCGTTGCCATGCAGAAGAACAACTTTGCCATATCTTTGCTTGTATTCCGGCCTTTTTTCTCGTAATGCACGGCTCAAACGAATCAATTGTAGTCTATACCGATCGCCCGTAATGGAATCGCCAGGTTGTAGCAGCTCATTGGCTCATTTGGCTGTCCAGGGCGAGGCTTGTCTTCAACGCTGAAATCACCGTTCTTAAAGCGTCGAAACCATTCCCTACATGATTTATCAGTTGGAGCATCATCACCATAAACTTCAACAAGCATTCGATGCGCTTCAGCTGCACTTTTCTTCCAATTAAAGCAGAAAAGTAAAACTTCCCGCGAATGCTGCTTAGTTAACACAAAATTTGACATATCCAACACAGTAAAAAACAAGGTTTTTAATGGAACTCAAAGCGATATAAACTGAATGTTATTGACAGATGTCTAACCTCTCTGAAACCACCGAAATCAGCTGTCACTATGAAACATTCATAACAGCCAGAGACATCTCTTGAAAACGGACCGAATTAATTTGTACTCCCAATATGATCGAAAAAAAAAACCACCATATCTCCCCCTGTAACAAGAACCATTGACGATTGTTTCGTCTGCCGCGTCTTGGCATTTTCGCCACTCCGTAATGAGGAGGTACTGAAATAAATGCTCCAAATTCGGTCCTCCGCATAAATACATACATCAAACGCGAGAAATGAGTAAAATCCGTACTTGGTAGTTTGCAATCCAGCGGAGTTGCGGATTGCACCAGGTGCGCTGGATCTTTAGATGCAGTTTTTTTTTGCATCGTTACATACCGATGTAAATTCATATCAGATGTATGACTTAATTTTTACAGATTTTTCAGCAAATTTATTTAATATAAAAAATCAGAGAGCAACGAACTTAATTTTGGAAATATTGTCCATCGTTTTCCATGACTTTGCGCCATCTCTCAGGTAACATACGAATGCCATAGCGAAAGAAACTTGCAGGCTTCGAGGCGATAAAGTCATCGACGAATTTACGCACATCGTCCAGCGTTTTGAACTGTTTATCCACTAAGGCGTGTTGCATTGACCGGAACAAATGGTAGTCGGATGGGGCCAAGTCTGGTGAATATGCCGCGTGCGGGAGAACTTCCCATCCCAAGTTCAAGAGGGTCTTCTGAGTCGCGCGAGCAACGTGAGTTCGAGCGTTGTCATGCAGCAGTATGACTTGCCTCCTTCCTTGCCCAGTAAATAGCCTTTTCCGATCAAGTTCTTCGCTCAGTTCGTTCAATTGTCGGCTGTAGCGTTCCGCAGTCACCGTCTGACCAGTTTCCAGGAGTTCGTAATAAAGCACACCCTTCATATCCTGTCCAGGGCGCGGCTGGTCACTAAGATCGAAATCACCACTTCTAAAACGTTTGTACCAATAATTACACGTTTCATAAGACACAACGTCAGCACCAAGAACACTACAAATTGATTCCCGTGCTTTAGAAGCATTTTTTCCTTGTTGGAATTCGTATAAAATGCAGTGCCGAATGTGCTGTTCATCAGTTGCCATCGTAAACTCGGCTATTCTGCGAGGTTATGTAACTCACGTAGACTTGTCGTTCGGTGTTCTGAAACCTTGCGTCCGATCCTTTCAAAAGTACAAAAGACCGCGAAAATATTTCTATTTTAAATATTATTTTAAGCTCGAAGAAAAAATCTGTAAAAATTAAGTCATACACCTAATACATATAAACATATACATATATCGATGAGAGTTTAGACGGCAGCTCGAGGAGGATCGAGAGGCCAAAGCTAACCCTCTCTCTCTCTCTCTCTCTCTCTCTCTCTCCCTCGCCCTTTCCGCATGTGTGTGCCGCGAACACACGCCACACTGAAATGCCACCTGGCTGCTTTTTGCCCGGGTGCGGCGTACGACGACGAAGGGAGCTAGTCGGTTACCGCAAGGAGGGCCAGGTGAGGGGGTGGGGGAGGGAGGAGGGTGCGCGATGAAGAACGAACGCGGAGGAACGACGAAGCGATATATATTGTTTTTTGTTCGAGTCTCCCGGAGGGAAATACGGGAGAACCAGGGGAGTTGGTACGTTTCTATGCGCGCCGGTGGTTGCTCTCCCCGGTCTCGGCTGGTTCTCCCCCACTTCCGGTCACCCAATCCTATATACGTGTACTTATATCTCTTTGAATGATATATATATATATATATATATATATATATATGTAGATATATGTACAAAGGACCGATGCGAATCGCCTCCAATCCGGTGAGAGGACCACGCCTCTCCACCCACGCGCACCTGCGACACGCCTACCAACCAGAAATGATCGTCCAAAGAGTATACGCACATAGTATATGTATATATACATAGTACATATATATAGCGCACCTACCGTGTTCTATATACCTGCAAAGGTGTGTTCTGATCCCTCTTCCCCCTCCACTCCTCTCTTCTCCTTCACCATCTCCTCCTCCTTCTCCTCTCTTCTCCATCACCGTCCTCCTCATCCTCCTCCTCCTCCTCTTCTTCATCATCCTCTTCGATCTGCTCACCCTTCCTCTCTGCGCCACTTGCGTGAAACTCTCCGCTCCCGGGAGACCAGAGACACGCACGCACGTATACATTCTTACCTCCGCCGCCTTAACTCCTCGCCCATACTCGCCCATACCTTGTCATTTTTCTGGAATATCTGTCATTTTTGCTGGAATATCTTGGAATTCTTACGTCACTCCTGTGAAAGAAATTATGTGGGAGAGTCCGATCCCATCGGGATTCGAGTAAGACGCGACACGTAGGCGGAGGATCCACCTTACAAGTGGAATTCCGCGCTATTTCCCAATTTGGGGAATTCGAAGATTTTTTGTTTTGTTTTAAATTGCAAAAAAAAATATGTTTTCGGGATTCTGTATACCCGAGTCGAAAACTAAGGCCGAAAACTTTATTCGATTCGGCCGAAATTGTCAAAGTTGGCCTACGGTTGGCGACTTAGACCGAAAAAAACGGCGAATCTTTTAAAATCGTAATAATTCAGGCGACTTATAAACCGGAACGTACAGAAAATGCGCCGGAAAAAAAACGCCGGAACTTAGTTCCGGCGTGTTGATCGGCCTGACGGGTTGCAGGCTGAAAGTACGCCGAAACTTGGGATTTCAGCTTACATCAGTCAGCGTTCTGCTTAGGCCGAAAATATGCCGATACTCATTTTTTCGGTCTACTGATCGACGTCGCAGGTTACAGGCTCCTCATTATCAATCGAACTCACAAGAACAGTTCAACAATTGGCAGAATTCAGCTAATCAAAGCTGAAATTTTACATCACTTTAACTCCTAATTTTACATCACTTTAACTCCCAACTAATTTACTCAAGGCTCTGTATAAATTCATTATTTTGAATAAAAAAAAACACGGTGAAAAGGATCTTCTTTATTATCGTAGAGATTTAAGAGGAAGCAAGATCGAGTTGCACTAATTATCACTCATTATATTACCAAATATTGATACTCGATGGGGAGACCGAAATTTCAGATTTCTGCGTGTTTTCGGCCCGAGAAAGCAGGCTGACGGAGAAACCGAAATCCAGAGTTCAGGCGTGTTTTCGGCCTGCAAAGCCTGGCCGGAATGGTTCGCTATTCCGGCCGGTTTTCGACGTGAATTCGGTCTAGACCGAAAACACGCCGGAAAATAAGACTTTTATTTTTCGACTCGGGTAGAAATTTGTTGGAGTACCAAGATCCAATGATATCTGTATGGTATAGGGATTCGTTAGGGGTAACGCACACACGCTGACAGAAAAATCCTTTTGATATTAACTAGATGCGTCTATTTGATTTTTTTTTTTAGTTTGAATTAACTAGATTTTTCGTGAATTCCAAATTTTTCTATTGCGTTCAATTAAATTAATTAAAATTATTTATTCAAATCAAAATCTATTTAATATCGTCTGATAACGAGATATTTTATTTATTCCTAATAAATCTGTGATTTGGTTTCATCTGGTAGTACAAGGCAAAAGAGACAGACGGAAAAAATGGTACACGATTCGGTCTCTCAAAAATCTCATGGCTTAGTTTTCATTAGAAGGCTGTTGTAAGATTCTGCAGTTGAGGAAAATGGTTAGTCTTTCTATAGATAAATAGTCGCGCCTGATTATAAAAGGCACAACGATACCTTTCTTTTTTTGCCAAATAACAGCCTTGTTGATGAAAAAAAAAGAAAAATAATTTTACTTTTTTTCATCGCACTTTTACGTCATGAACCTATATTCCTTTCTCGTATACATTTGATATATCGTGTTTTAACTTTATTTATTTAATTTGAATCTAATCTTTATTTATTTAAGGCTTTAGGCCATTCTGAAGGCAGAAAAGGGCATATTTTGTGATTTTTTTTTCAGCGTAACCATAAAATATATCGAAATTACACAATAGGGGTTTTATTATACACGTGATTGACTTTACAAAATTATTTTTTCACAGCGATACTTGTCAAAATGGCGACTGTGCAACATTTTTCCGATGACGCCTTTATTTCTGGAAGGTCAACGGCCGGAGAGACTCTAAATGTCTAAAGTTGTCTAAATGTCTAAATGAGACTCTAAAGTTTTTTCGATTATATTAGGTGTGTGAATTAATTTTTACAAATTTTTCGAGCAGGCTGGGAATCCTCTTTAAAGTTGAAATATTTCAACGTTCTTTTAGGATTTTAAAGTATTGACATAGCCCTGTTGAAGACGCTGTATGAATTTATTGGGCGAGCATCATAACCTTAAAATAAAGTGGCAAGAACAATGGCAACCGACAAGCTGCACATTCGCCACTGCATCCTTTACGAATTCCAACAAGGAAAAAGTGCCACCAAAGCGTGGGAGTCAATTTGTTCTGTGTTCGGGAAGAGTATTGTGTCATACGAAAGATGCAATTATTGGTTTAAGCGTTTTAGAAACAATGATTTCGAACTCAGTGACCGTGCGCGTACTGGACAGCCTGAAAAATTTTCGGACGACGATTTGGTAACTTTACTGATCCAAAATTCTTCACAGACACAAGAAGAACTTGCAGCCCAACTAGGAGTTGATCGATCAACTGTTGCCAAGAGGTTACACGCGATGGGAAAAATTCAGAAGCTCGGGAAATGGGTCCCACATGAACTTACCGAATATAACCCTCGGACAACGGATGAACACGTGTCTTTGGTTGCTTAGTAAACAACGAAGGAAGAACTTCCTCTGGAAAATCGTGACGGGGGATGAAAAATGGATCCTTTATGAGAATCCCAAGCGGAAAAAAATCATGGGTGGACCCTGGAGAACCAACAACATCAACCCCGAAACCGCAAATGAACGTCAAAAAGATGCTTTTGTGTATCTGGTGGGACATAAAGGGTGTTCTTTATTACGAACTTCTAGAACCGGGTCAGACGATCACTGCAGAACGATATAGTGACCAATTAAATCGTTTAAGCGAAGCAATTGAGCAAAAAAGGGCATTCACAGGACACGGAAGGCGATAAGTCATTCTCCTGCATGATAACGCTCGACCTCACGTTGCGCGTACGACCCAAACAACTATTTTAAACCTGGGCTGGGAAGTTCTTCCTCGTCCGGCATATTCGCCGGACTTGGCCCCATCCGACTATCACCTATTTCGGTCAATGGCGCACAGCTTAAGAGGGAGCCACTTCCAAGAAGTCGAAGATATTAGGAAATTCGTCGATGACTTTATCGCCTCGAAACCAGCCAGCTTCTATCGTGATGGTATCTGTATGCTACCAGATCGGTGGCAGAAGGTTGTAGAAAGCAACGGGGGATATTACCCGGATTAAACACGGTTTGTCTATTTTTTAATAAACTGCAAGTATATTTAAAAAAAATGTAAAAATTAATTCACACACCTAATATATAAGAATAGCTATAGAAGTACGTAGGATTTTTTTGATACATTGTTTTTTGTCAAAATGGCGCATTTCTAAAACAAAAACCAAAAAATGCCACGAGAAAATCGTCAGAAAATTGTTTATAAAAAAGGAACTATGCAATATAATTTAAAAAAATTCTACATAGTGCGTCAGAAAATGTAATTCTAAGTGTACAGTAAAAATTTCAAGTGAATCGGTTGAAATTTGTTTGAGTTATGAGTCCGGCCGACTTGGAAAATGTAGTTTTGAGATAAACGCGATTGAAGTTAGTAGAAAGTCACGACAAGAATGAAGAGGGGTTGCGCTAGAATTCGAAAATCGAGTACTTAGAGATTTTTCACTCCCATAATCTTTTGAAATGTAATTTCATAGGTACTAAGGTACATTTTTAACAAAAAAAAATTGATTTTTGGGAAATCCTAGAGTGGCCTAAGGCCTTAAATTTCATTCATCCCGTGCACAAATATTGCCATGCATATAGTCCGAATCGCATTAGGATCTCGTTTTTCAAGCGGAATCAAGTCGGATATCGGATCGGATCCGGGAGCGAAATGTAACTCTCGCAAATCGGAATCTAGCCAGGATCCTAATCCGGAACTATTAAGGACTCTAGTCAGAATCCAAATAGAAACTTTGCACATGATCCAGGCTAGAATCCCGAACTTCTAGAAGAAGATCTAGTTGGATATCGAATCGGATCCCAGTGATGAATGTAAAAATCACCAGGAGATACCGATCCGTATCAGCTGGAGACGCTGGACGTTTTATGAAATCATTTATTCAAGGATCTGAGAAAACGATCCGGTAAAAATTGGTGCTACAGTATAACTGTCAGAACTTATATATTTTGATAACAGAATTTCGAAGAAAATTCTTTACATTTAATAAAAAATTTCGAAAAAAAACAATATATAAATCTTGAAAGACTTTCCTGGAGAAAAGTGATATAGGTTATTTATTCGAAGTAATTATATTTAAATTAAATAGAGATCGTTCGAACTAAGAAAATATGTATTTAATTTGCTGAGAAAAATGTATTTAATACGTACAGTGACCGGCAAAAATTTGGGACCACTAGTCGAAATTTCTTACCGCACTAAAAGCTAGATAACGGACTCAAAAATAAAGATAATTGAATTTCCCAAGTGGCGTTTCAAAGAGGACAAGTTTATCTTTATTTTGCTTTTTTTTAGAAAATTCTGTAAGACTTTTTTCGCCCCGGTACGCACTTTTGAACGTGGCCATTTTTCGGCTATTTTTTGGCCGTCGAAAATTAACTCCAAAGTTTGTGGAAACATTTTTTCTTCGATTTTTTCCATAGTAAACTTAAAAAGGATATCAAAACCTAAATTTTTATTTTTTAGAAAGTCTCGTACGATTTTTTTTCGCTCCATTATTGCATTTTTAGCTAAAAACGACATGTTTTAGAAAAAAAGGTGTCATCGAAGAACTATAGGGTTTCAGAGGAAATGTCAAGAGGGTAAAAAGTTGCATAGGTTTACACTGGAGTGGCGATAATTTTTTCCGATATTTTTTTGGAGATTTTTTTATACCATTTTTGGTTGGAATGTTGATGAGTGGAGAGGCTCCACTTGGGAATGATGGGGTCTAGGACAATATATTAAGAAAGGAAATTTGTTCACATTTTTATTTTCAATTACAATTTTTTCAGAATTAAAAAAAATTCGTTTTAGTTTTCAAAAATAAAAAAAATCTAGAAAAATTGTAGATAATTAAAAATGAAAATGTAAACAAATTTCCTTTCTTAATATATTGTCCTAGACTCCATAATTTCCAAGTGGGGCCTCTCCACTCATCAAAGTTCCAACCAAAAATGTTAAAAAAAATGTCCAAAATAAAACAAAAGGTTCTGACCACTCCAGTGTGGATCCATGCAACTTTTTACCTTCTTGACATTTCCTCTGAAACCCTATAGTTCTTCAATGACGCTTTTTTTTTCTAAAATATGTCTTTTTTAGCTAAAAATGCAATGCTGGGGCGAAAAAAAATCGCAGAGAATTTTATAAAAAAGCAAAATAAAGGTAAACTTGTCCTTTTTGAAACGTCACTTGAAAAATTCAATTATCTTTATTCTTGAGTCCGCTATCTAACTTTTAGTGCGGTAAGAAATTTCGACTAGTGGTCCCAAATTTTTGCCGGTCACTGTATTTGAAATTCTTGTCACCGACGTCTCCCCGCCTTGTGCCACGTAGTGGACGCCATCTGGATTTCGATGAGGATACCCCTTCTAGGGAATCCGTATGGCCGAACATTAATTTGGCAAACCCAGACAAACCGAAACTGCATTGAAATGTCATTTGGCAAATGAACTTGAAAAAAATTGAATTAGGAAATAATTGGACACAGACCCAAACAAACCCAAATGAACAACGTTGAATGATAATTTGGCAAATACCCTCGAACAGTATTGAGGAATGATTTTGCAAACAAACCCAAACTGCTCTGAGAAGTAATTTGGCGAATGAACTCTAAATAATTGCATTCTGATATAATTTGATATCCCGATCGGGATCCGATCGGAACTTAGTTATTCCTAAGAAATTTCTGCACGGGTTTTATAATTCTTTTTCTCGATGACGGGATGCAAAATAAAAGTTTCTCATGGATCTGACGTATTCGTATTTCAATTATCTTCATCCTGCTGTGCTCAATTTCGATTTTCTCCGCGAATTCTCAATTTCGTAATATTTCTTACATATTTATTGTAATATATATGCATTGTGTCAATTTTATGACACAATTGAACACTGAACAATTAATTAATATCCTCGCACTCAAGATAAAATGAGAAACCAACTGACCCATAAAATAATTTTAACAAATACCTCTAAACTAAATAAATATATAGATATATTTTATTCCGTATTCTCCGAGCTTTTGATCGTTTTGTTTTCATGATTTTACAACGGGCACGAAAATTTGATCAATTTTCGTTCGCTTCGTCGCTTTTTCTTCATCCTGGACTTTTTCCTATAACGAATTGATCGATACGTTGTTGCGTTTGAAGAGTTCCGTCATTAATTTCTGTACGTGGTTTAGAGGCCACGTTGGAAATAAGGGTTCGAAGACTCGGCCAAGGATGGG
>OZ010711.1:36748335-36780416 GCA_963932345.1 Ophion ventricosus | reverse complement strand
TATTGAATTGTTTTTTTTTTCTCCTCAACGTCAAGATACATACGAGACTGCAGAATTCGCACTTTATCCGAATTTGTACTCGTTACACACGCTAATGGCTGCCTTAAACTTGAAAAGTCTTCTCGAAGATACTTTCACGCGCGCAAAACACTAAATGTACGTGCGTGTATTTTTTTTTCGCGAAAAACCGCCGGGGAAATATTTCAGCATTGAGGAGCAACGTCAATGAAACAAGAAGTGTCAAAGTGACGTTGAGGAATAAGAAATTCAATAAAATAATTCGCGATAAAATTATCACGAATGACTTTATTGAATTGTTTTTTTTTCTCCTCAACGTCAAGATACATACGAGACTGCAAAATTCGCACTTTATCCGAATTTGTACTCGTTACACACGCTAATGGCTGCCTTAAACTTGAAAAGTCTTCTCGAAGATACTTTCACGCGCGCAAAACACTAAATGTACGTGCGTGTATTTTTTTTTCGCGAAAAACCGCCGGGGAAATATTTCAGCATTGAGGAGCAACGTCAATGAAACGAGAAGTGTCAAAGTGACGTTGAGGAAAAAGAAATTCAATAAAATAATTCGCGATAATTTTATCGCTTTATATTCAACCTGAGGCTTTTGTTTATACGAGCGTTTGGAGAGTAGGTAAGCGCTGGCTCACTCTCCCTCTCTTACCTTTGAAAATTCGCCGAGGCGGAAAAATCAACACCGGACGGTACTAATATTATTCTGATTTATGAGAAATTAAATGAAACTTACTCCCACGCGAGCGTAATTGTTAACCTACGCCGCGATGAGCACCCGACGAATCGTGCACGTGTTTGCAATATAACAACCGCGACGGATGAAACGGCGCATCTCCGGGGCTTCAATTTTTCTTGGATTTCTATACGCGGTAACGCGGGTAATTCCGGGGAACGTGTACGAGCAACTAATAAACGCGCAGACACTCGCGGACGTCGGACACACTTTAATTAGGTGCCGACAATAATTAAACGAGTGTACGGAACACTTGTATTGTATATGTATCGTAAATTATCAAGTGTCTCACTCATCCTCCTCGTGCACTGAGAGAAATGTATGATAATTTTAACCATATTTTAACCATATTTTATATTACCCTGAGGGGATAACAATATTTTATAGTCATGGTTACTGCCTAAAATATAGTACTGCTTATGATATTTTAGCAGTTGTGTTGACTATGCTCGTATGTTAACCGCAACCAACAATCTTACAAGCATACGTTGATTATTCAATGCTATATAATATAGTAGGTTTTCATAAAATGGATATTACCTTACACTATAAAAAAATAGTGATTTTTACCATATTGAACGGTATGTCTACTAAATGTATATAATATTTTATAAATTCCAAAATTCTCAATTGAGAGTACTACGTGTACGATTGTTTATCATAATTTGTCATTCCCTGACCTCCTGTAATGATTCCTACACGGAGAGAATTAAAAAGTAATTTTTGTCGTAAATTTCACGGTAAAAATTACCGTGATATATTTCAATGTTGTGACAAGTGAGAAAAGCATAATAATTCGTATGCGACAAGTTTTTTTTTTTAACTCACGTTACAGAAAATTTCAAATACGTAGCTAAAATTTTACTATACAAGAAGGGTAGCGGGCACGATAATTTTTACCGAGAGCACAATACATTTTCCTATAACACTCATTGAATTTTATAATAAATCTTAAAATAACTGTTATAAAGACGATACTTTTTTATAGACATTTTTGAAAGGCATAAAATAATAAAATGCACAGTAAAATTTCGCTGATATTATATATTTTTTAAATTTAAGTTTTGCGTATTTTGTTACACATGAAAATTTACTAGAAAATCTGGTAAAATTTTCTATCTGAAGAAGAAATTTTATTTTATTTTCGTGAAAATCTGTGTGTTTTACTCAGTAATAATAAGCGAAGTTTCGGGGTTGTCATCTGGTTACCGTTACTGCACGGTAATTTTTAACATTCAATTCTCTCCGTGTATCGAAGATAATATTTCGTCTGAACAAGGGATTCGAACCTACGACCTACCTATCTATACTACGCACGCTGCCACTATGCTACCGGGTGCTTATGTTATTTTGATCGTAGATTTGGCATAACAGATAAAAGTAATTCCAGCTGCAAGTCCGAATAGCTGTTACCTCCGAGGTAGGTGGAATTTTGCACAGATCGTCTTTTTGATAATATATGTCACTGCTTAAATGGATTTTTGGCGCAACGCAATAGTTTTCGAAATATCGAATTTAAAAAATTGATAAATTAATGCGCTAATATATCTATATCGATGATAGCGTGCTACCGCTGTCTCTACTTTATTGACACGTTCCAAAAATGATTTACGCCTTCACTATAAGATTACCATAATTTCCTTCGTATAGTCACTTTTCGTAAGATCTTGTAACAATTTATACTCAACAAGTGTTAAGGCCGTCTTCTAGTCTAGAATTTTGAAAAAATCGATTTTTTTTTGCATATTTTCAATGTTTAGTATTTCAAGAATATGCCCTCCAAAGGAAATTTGGAAATTCCAAATATTAACGGACGTCCAGGGGATTACGATCGGTCCTGAAAGTCGCGCGTTCGCTCTCGGACGTGATGAACAGCGGATTCACCGCTCTGAACTCCGAACTTATCATCATCAAAAAACATCAAAAGACTTCGATTTTGAAGAAGAGGGAGTATTTTATGGATCAGGAATCGCCGATTAACGAAATGTAAGTATATGTACCATTATATGACTTAGACTGCCTGAAACTGTACTCGAATCTTTAAACGCGTTTTTTTCGAAACTACTTTTTTCGAGACGGTTGACATGATATCTCAAGTTGTAATGAACCGATTTACTTGAAATTTTTTGTGGACCTTCTCTATACACCCCTCTATCGCCCCTACCAGATTTATCGCGAAATTTTGTTACTAATTATTTTAAAAAAATCAACAATCGTGAAAAAAAAACGGCCAAAAATGTCCTTTTTTTTTAAACAGCCGCCATTTTGCGAATTTTTTTTTTGCCTGAGGTAGGGGCTATAATGACATCCTTACTAATTAAGAATTACTATTTTTTTTTTCAGATGACCAGGAGGGTTGGCATCATGTCAACCAGGAGAGGCCGTTTTTTTTTCCACCCCCACTTTACCAGCCTGCATCTACCAGCATTATGGATTTTTTTTTTCGCCAATTTTTTTTATACAATGTCAAAGGATGAATAAATATGTGGTAAAAAGATAGATACGGAAATATTTTTTTTATCTCAGCGCCAGAATTTTTGTCATTTTTTAGATATCTGGTTCCAATTTCCATGCGAAAATAAAGAATGGTGCGAGGTATTTTCGGATAAAATTTTGCGGGAACCGTGCAAGGTATTTTCCAATTAAATTTTGCGACGATCGAGCGAAGGGGTTTGCATTCCAACGGTGTTTGAATTTTCGAAATATGGTTTTCATTGTCTTTGTTAAATGTTGATATTTCGGGATAAAATTTCGCACTGGAATAGAATATACAAATTATATTCGCAAGGAATTCTAAAAAAATCTCGTCCGTGCAGAAATTGTCGTAGGGATCCAATTGGATTTCCATATTTATCCCTACTTCCTGATAAGGATCGAATGGGATGACCCACTGGATCGCTATACTAGAACGTTATACGCTCGTACATTGGATTCGAATCAGGATTCCTCATTGCTTTCCAATGTACGAATCCAATCTTAATTCCGAAGGTTTTCTACATTATCAAAGAATTCGATAATGATCCTTGATGGATGACATCGTATTCTGTACGTTAAATTTTGTCAACAAAATATATAGACATACGAAACGAGTGAATGTCGAAAAAGTATAAATCTTCACTTAAAAATATATAAATCGCTTAAAAACGAATATCTCAAAAATCGATTTGAATCACATCACCGAAAATCCACTGTAATTATCGTTTGTTATTTATTTTACTGCACTTTGACACAATATCACCACCCACACACAAGCTCGCGGATCGTGCAGATTACGTTTCAACACGTCGAGGTTTTTTTTTCTCTCCTGACTTTTCACATATTTTCGATTCGAACGTGGTGAGAATTCTCAAACGGCGTGTATCCGGAAACAGTGTAGAATCCAATTGGATCTCGATGAGGACTCCGTATGTGCGGTGTACCTAAAAAAATTCCTATAGAGATGCGGGTGCATCTTGGAACTTGCCAATAAATTTGTGCACGGGATTAGAAGAGGATATATTTTTTTTTGGGAGATCCAACAAATTGCGCTTGAGAATTCCAAACGAAAGCTTCTCAAGCGACGTCATTCGAGAAACAGGGCAGTATCCACTTGGATTCCAATGTGGACTCCCTACGTGCAGCGTCCCTATCAAATAGGGATGTGATAGGATTTGGGGACTGCGCAACAAATTTCTGCACAAAAATATTTAAAATCTTCAGAAACAAAAAAACGTATTCACGCTGTCTCTTTTTCAAAATTTTGATTAAACTTCTTTCTGTCGTTCACTTAAAATCTACGGTAATTGCAATTAATTAAGACTCCCTGATAGGTTCACCAAACGAGTTATATTTTATCTTGATATTCAGGACTCGAACTTACGTCGTCGTTTTGTAGTAACTCATGAAAAAAATCGGGGAAATTCGATTCAGATTGCAAATCTTCGAAATCTGAATCGAATTAAAAAAAAAAAATATAGAGCAATTCCGAATAATCTTATCGAAGCCTCACAGAGCTCACTTTTCATGTGCTCCCTGCCATTTCATAAGCCTTTCAATTATTTATTTTCATTGAATATCGTATAATCGATCCAAAGTGCACCAAAACATGGACACATTTTATTACCAACGAACCATCGTGCGGATTTAAATTGTAAACAATGAAAATGTTGGACATGTGTCAAAAACCAAATTATGCTCCCTCATTACCTTCGGATTTTTCCAATAAAAACCTGTCCGACCTTGATGAAACACCAATAAAAATTCAGCTAAAAAGAAATTAAAACGAAGCAACGTGTAATGAAAAATCACTAAATAATAAACCAATCGGTGTCAAGTTGAGTCTCTTATCTTGCAAAAAAAAAAAAAAACGTTTCTCACATCGAAACGGAGAAAAAAAACTAAAACAAACGTAGTAAGTGGAAAAAGTGTATTCTCGCATGAATGAAAATGCAAAAAAACGTCACGATTGCACTCGGCAAAGAAAAAAAAAACGCCTGAGTCAACAGAGTGTCTGTACGCGTGGACAGAAACGGTTGATAATATCGTGGCTTTTTACAAGAGTTTAATGAACGGCTGGTTGGTACTTATGGTTGTCGAGCGGAAAAGTGGTGGGACGGGACGAAGGGGAAACCGCAACTGCATCAAGTTCCAGCCTCGTTCTGTCTCTGACACTCTGCACTTTCAAAGCTTTTTTGTTTATCGAGCGTGTACAGTGAGAAACGAGAAGAACAGAGTATACTATATATATATATATATATATATATACACGAGTTTTTCTGTTTCTTCGTTCGAGCTTTGTGGAATTATCACTCTCTAGAGAACCGCACACTTCAAGGTGTGATTCTTCGACGTTTATATACATATTTTTATTTGTTTTTCTGGACAACCGTAGAAATAAGATCGGACATGATCCAGATAAATCAGAGACTGCAGATAATATCTGGCGTGGTCTCCTCTACAGTTCTCCATCATTAAATCGTTCTTTGTCGACAATATTATTATTATTATTATTTATTATTATTATACTATTACTGCTAATGTTATTATTTTTATAACAGTATAACAATACTTATTATTATAAATAATGATGAATATTATACTCATTTACAATTATATTGTATAAACTATATAAAATAATATAAAATAATATAATATTATTATATTATATTATATATTATTATATACTATAATATTGCATTATACAAATAACACTCTTTATAATAAATAATTATGAATATTATTATCATAAAAATATAACAATACTACTATTATTATAATATTATATTATATTATATAAAGTATATAATATAATATAATATTGTATAATATAATATAATATAATATAATATAATATAATATAATATAATATAATATAATATAATATAATATAATATAATATAATATAATATAATATAATATAATATAATATAATATAATATAATATAATATAATATAATATAATATAATATAATATAATATAATATAATATAATATAATATAATATAATATAATATAATATAATATATTATAATATAATATAATATAATATAATATAATATAATATAATATAATATGATATAATATAATATAATATAATATAATATAATACTATTATTTTGTATTATACAAATAACACTCTTTATAATAAATAATTATGAATATTATTATTATAAAAATATAACAATACTATAATATTTATAATAGATTTTGTTATAACAATACTACTCTTATTATAATATTAAATGATATTATATATGATATTATTTATAATATAATATAATATTATATTATATTATATTATATTATATGTTATAAATAACACTCTTTATAATAAATAATTATGAATATTATTATCATAAAAACATAACAATACTATCATATAATAACATTTATAATACATTTCGTTATAACAATATTATTATTATATTTTATTATTATTATCATATTTTATAGTTATATTTTATTGCTACTATTATTATTATTTATTTATTATTCAACTCTATTGATATGATAATTAAAATTTCAGTATTATTATTATCCTTATTATTGTTGTTGCTGCTGTTATCTTGACTATTGTTATTTAGGCTTTTTTCTTTCCTATTGTTTGGGTTTCCTATTGTTTTGAGTATTATTATTTCCACTATTATTATTGTTATTCTTTGTAGTGACAATTATTATTGTTATTTTGGATATGCTTATTATTTTCGTTAATATTATATATATTGATATTTCAAGAAGTGAAAGAGGGATCTACAACAACTCCCCTCTCGCCAGACTTCACGCCTGTCCGATTTTTCGCTATTTAGAAAACGGCGGAATCGAGCAATGCCCGTATATAGGTACATTCAACAATGGCGAACGATTATTGTCCGTGGGCCGTTTGGGTTAAATTAAATATGATTTATCACTCGTTTTCCGTGTTTTCAGAGCGTTGCAGATTTTTTACTGGAGTGCATGCGCGCGGGCGTGTGTGTGTGTGTGTTAGGCTTTCGCTCTTTTCCGTTCCCTATAACGATCGTTGATCGTTCTTTTACGAGTTGCATAATTTTGTCAGGCAACTTCGGTCGGTTTATCGTTTGCAGAGTAGAGCAATTTTCGTTCAGGATTCGGCAAATGAATTTTTTTTTTTTTTTTAATCTTCTAGTTTGATGCTCTCAGTTTTGATTGTATTTCGAGTTGTACAATTCAATTTTTGCATAAGGTTCGGAGTCAATCCACTTGCCAATGGTGCCAATCCATGTTTTTTCACACTTTTCGATAAAACAATTCGGTAAAATCGTCGAAGTTAATTTTTTCCCCCTTTACTTTTCAACGAAACTTCAATAAAACTCCAACAATACCTTCGTATCTTTAATAATAATAATGATAATCATAATTTCCGTACTTTCGCACCAATCTATTGACTTTTATTTATTCTTGTAAATTGAATCCATCAATTTTTCAGTTCGACACGAGAGATGACCGTGATAATTCCAAAGAAAAAAAAAAAAAAAGTCCCGAAGCAAAGCAATCTTAAGCCCAGAAAAAATATAAATCGAGCATATCTCGAAGATCCAGGGATACATTTTTTTTTCGAGATCGCAAAAAGAAAAATATATCTCTTCGCCAAAGCTCCACCCTCCCCCGCCCCTCCCCCCCCCCCCCCGGTACCATTGTTCTTCGGCGCTAAAAATTGCTGAAGAATAAGTAAAAAAAAAAAAAAAAAACAAATGACATACACGAGAATATCGATCGAACGATAAAAACGATTTTTCGCTATCGGAAAAAAATTCCAATAAAAATAGTGTGGGTGATCGAGCATAAAAAAAAAAAAAAAAAAACAAAAAGATTTGGTACTCACCTTGCTCTGTACGTAGTCGAGGGCGAGCATGCAGTCCGAATATCCGCTCTCGGTTTTTATGGTAGCGGCACCTTGTCCCGGTGCGGCAGAGCAGAATCCGGATCCAACGACGCCAACCGGGCCGCCGAGGCCCGCGGCAGCCGCCGCGGCGACGCTCTCCCGGTACCAAGGGTACATACTACTCGTCGTCGTCGTTTTGTGCTATTTACTTTTTTTTTTTTTAACGTAAAGTAAAAAAAGTTGCGAATTCGAAAAAAAAACAAAAAAAAAAGGGCTCTTCGACGAATATTTCCGTTTCCGATCAATTTCCCGCACTTTTACGTTTTCGCGGATTGTTTTTTTTTTTTTTCTTTTAATTTTCTTATACGCGCGAGAAAAGTTGCCCGATCCAGTTCATCTTATTTTTATCACAAGAGCGTGGAGGACCTCGGACGTATCACGAATATGTATATATATATATATATGTATGTATATATAGAAAAGAAGAGAAAAAATAATTACGAATTTTCAATTCGTAAGATTCCAAAAGTTCCGTCGACGAAACATTTGTCTCTTCTTCTTCTTTTTTTTTTTTTTCTTTCCTCGCCTCTCTCGAAACGAGTTTTAATTATTTCACGTTAACTCGCGTGACTGAATCGAATGGTCGGTTTCGTTGTCGCGATCGGATAGCAAATTTTTCGTTTACAAACACGAACCGCTTCTCGAATTGACCCTTATTGTACACACACTTGACATATTAATATATATATGTATACGTAAACGTATGTACACATATATATATATATATATATATATTTATCAACGCGTGTTTACATGGATGGATCGAGGATGAATTTCACATCAATCACTGTGTGTCTTCTCGTACGTATTTCGAGTCCTCGATATTTTCTCCTTCCCAAAGCCCTCTGTTATTGTACAGAGTTCGACCTTTTGCAGTCCGAAGCCCGTGCCGAAGACTTCAACGTGACAATTCGCGTAAAAGCCGTAAGTGTTTTTCAAACGTATCAAACGAGTAAGAAATATATCTGTGGTCTTCGTTGTCGAATTAAATCGAGATTTAATCGATTAAATTGATTGAATCGATTAAATTTCGTTTAGCGCTCATTCGATTACGCTGCTTTTTGACTAGAAAAGGCCCACGGCACCGTCACGAGGAAAATCTCCAGAAAATCTCCGCGGCAAAAGTACGATCGAAAAGAAGAAGAAGAAAAAGGGGGGGGGGGGGGGTGACGATGATGTCTGACCACGCACTGTCGCGATCTACTTCACTCCACTCACTCCACTCGCACTGGCTCCGGTGGCTGAAAAAAAATTGCTAATTTTTCACATTCTCGTTTACACGCGGCACCGAATCAAGATGAAGGGACTCTCTCTCTCTCTCTCTCTCTCTCTCTCTCTCTCTCTCGTGTCAAAGCTAGTAAAAGTGAGATCCGGCGTTACGAGAAGAAGAAACGTTTCGACGTACACTCGACGCACTTCCTGTCATCGTTTAACAACATCAACGATATAGGAAAAGGGAGCTTAATCTCCACGAGGAGCCGCCAGGATCGTAACTTTCCCGCTGCACCTTTTTCAAGCTCCCTCCTCTCCTCTCCTCCCCCCCACCCCCCAAAATCGATCCAACGACTTCCGGTAGGCAAAAAATCGTTGCTTCCGTTTTCTCTCATTCACTTACACCTAATTTTTTTTTTTTTCGTTTGTATAGCAATGTATATAAATCTATATACTTCGCGTACGAATAAAGATCGGCATGAAAAATGCCGATTCTTGCCGATTTGTTTTATCTTTTTTTTTTCCCTTTTTCGGCGAGTTGAATAGATCGCGCGCGCGCGCGCTCTATCTCTCTCTCTCTCTCTCTCTCTCTCTCTCTCTCTCTCTCTCTCTCTCTCTCTTGCACAGAACTCGGCTTATAGAACGGAAGGAAGAAAAAAAAAAAAAACAGGCGGTTTTCTGCTCCGCCCGGAAATCGTGAACCGTGGACCGCGAACGCGGTTTCTACACTGACGCGGGCGCTACGATTCGAACGTACGCTCGGAAGTGCTCGTGACTATTCGGTAGAACTCGGGACACAGCCGAGGGGGTCTTCTTGTTCATGACGAGGATCCTTTACCACTTGTCGCCGTCTATGCCTCGTTTTCGTGCGTAGCGCGCGCGCACACACACACACACACACACACACACACACACACACACACACACACACACAGACGTTTGTCGCCCGGCGCGTTTGCCGCTTCTCGCAGGAAAAATTTGCCAAGAAAGTGGTGGGAGTAGGATAAGGTGGGTGGGGGTTTCTCAGGGCAGGGATTAAAGCGAGTGTGGGGTACGCGTGAGCCTCGCAATAGCGAAGCTTTGGAAGTAGGGGAATCCCCTCCTCCCCCCCCCCCCCAACCGCCCCGCCGCCCCTCCCTCGCTCTTCCTGCTCGCGAGCGTTTATGTGTGTACGCCTGGGTGGGAAAGGACTAAAGCGGCTCCTCCGCTCAATCGACTCCCATGGTACATCCTCCTCCTGCCTCCCTCCCCCCCCCCCCCCCCAATACTCCCCCGCCCTCCGCCGATGGCCTTCCTCCTATTCGCGTGCCCTCAGCATCCAGCGCGAAAGGTCCCTCGTACCACGGGGGCGGTTGCCGTGACCATTTTTGTTTTGGTTACCCATACGCGCCCCGTCGATCGAATCATCAGCGTTATTTCTTGATGATAATCATCATCCAGGAATTGGATAGCGAGATGGTGTTGCGGCAATTGTTCCTCGGGAGTAAATATACTTTTTGCAGGCTGTGTACGAGGGCTTGCGAGCAGTGTCCGAAAGGGCGCGGAAGATGAAGTTCTTGGAGCTTTTTTTTTAACGGGTTACACCCCGAGTAGAAATATTGTCAGGCTGGCCTGATATTTGATCCGGGCCTGGTCAAGTTGTAGTACGGAGGCCGTATTTAAGGCATGCCTTGATTTGCCTGATCCGGCTGGTGTCGTGCGATAGTCAGACAACTGGATGTACGTTCTCCTTCAGTTGCCTGATCCGGCTAGATTCAGGCGCTAGTCAAGCAACCGGACTTACGGCTTACTTCAATTTGCCTGATCCGGCTAGCTTCAGGCAATGGTCAAGCAGTCGGACAGCGTAGGCTACCGAACAATGGTAAGTTGACTGCGTAGTTTAGTCCAGTGAATGTGATGACATCGGTGCATATTCAATCAAATCTCTAAGAGAAAGTGTTATTTATTTTCTACATGCATCTACGTGAAAAATGTATTTGATAAATGAAAATTCATATTCAGTTTAAAAAATAAACTATTAGCGGTAATTATAATTTCGTGCCTTTTTCTCTTTTAAATATGCGTGGTATTTTTTATTTCAGGAGTAATTAGGACATCCTAAACAGGGCTCCATTACATCATACTGACTAGGCCGTGATTATTCATTTTGATCAAGCCTTACTAAATCAAACTCTGATCAGGCCTTGATTTTTTACCCTGATCAGGCCGAAATCAGGGAAAGTGTCACAAAAATGATCGGGGCTTGATCAAGAATCATGATCAAGGCCGGAAAAAGAAATCAGGATGCCTGATCAGGCCTTTATTTCAGCCGGAGCAAGATTTCGCAAGAGGTTTTTTCGTGATTTTTTTTTTTTTTTTTGGGAAATGGGTGCAGCTTTTTAACTTTTTTTCTTTCATAGTAAAGGGTATCATTTCGAGTATCTTTGACGATTTTTTTTATTGGAAAATATTTATAAACGACGGAGATACAGTAAATTGCACAGACCGCTGTGCAAAAAGGTCCTTCGCAGTGACCACTCCTGCTCGGGAACAAATCATCTGAAATCAAAAAACCAAATGAATTTAGTTTTTCTACCGTATTATCTAGTCTTTAATCGAAGGATTTAATAAAATAATGATTTTTGAAAAAATGGTCGCCGATCGAAAGTGATCGTCGAAATTTCGGTGAAAAAAATACTCTATTTTCCTTGATATGAAAAAAAGTATGCATTGAAAAAAAGAATCCTCCGATTAAGGACTGCCTTTTGATATACGAAAAATATCTGTGAAATTTGAAGCAGATTGGTTTACTTGTTTTTGAGATATTTCGGTCACCGATTCTGAAAAAGTCATTTCGAGAAAAACGCGTTTAAAGTTTTTTCGTCAGGTATATACGTAGATAAAATATCTACCTGTAAACGCTCATAACTCCCCCAATTTTCAACGGACCGACTTGAAATTTTCAGAGAATATTTTTGAAAGGTTATATTATAAGAATCCGTCGAAAAGGAAAAATCGATTTTTTTTTAAATTCCAACTAGGTCCAACCCCTTAAGGTGGCAAATACGATGAGAATTTTTATCGGAAAAACTATTTACGATTTTATCCAAGTTTGTTTTATTCGGAGGTATAAATATTATGGTATATTGACGAATAAAAAAAAAATATATACAGTTGCGTGCAAAAGTTTTGGGCCATCCTACTTTTCAGGCATATTGTGACATTGAGATATGACGGTGGGATAAGAATAAACGAGTTATTGCAATGTCTATTCACTTATATTTGAAAATAATCAATTACAGGGTACTTGGCGCATAGAGTGAGAATTTTTTTTAAGGAATTGCGGAGTCATTTGCTAGTTTTTTTCACTCTTAGACCGTATGTCCGATGTGACACGGTAATTGAGATATGATTTTTTTTTAGTTTTTTTTTTGTGTTGATTACCTGAAATTTCGCCTTTATATCGTCATAACTTTTTTGTTTGTGGTTGTAACAGAACGAAAGAACTTTTGTCGCATGCGTACGGAGTAAAGGAGGAGAATTTGTGCAAAATTTATAATTCAAGTTTGATGAAAACATCGGAAACGTAAAAAGTCTTTTCTTAATTCTGACCCTGGAGAACTAGTATCTCTTATTTTGACCATACAATGAATGATTTCTATGACATGTAGCGTAACGTTGGAAAGGGTATAAAATAGAGAACTTTTTAAAACAAAACTAAGTTCAAAATAGCTTTTAGTTTTTTTTTAAATAATGTATTTAGAAATTGACATTTTTCATACATTTACATAGTTTTAAGACTTTGGAAACTCATGGGTCATTTTCTTGAAATCAAATGTATCGCATATTGATTTATTTATAATAAATATACATTGCAGAATACAATAAAAGTTATTTCGTGCTATTACAACAACAAAGAACAAAGTTATGACGATTTAAACGCAAAATTTCGGATAATTTAAACAGAAAAACGAAGAAAAAATCATATCTCAATTACCGTGAGACCTAGGAGATAGGGTCTAAGGGTGAAAAAAAAATAAAAAAAGACCCTCTCCCAATCCCCCAAAAAATTGTGCCGGGCCCCAAACAAAAAATTGTGCCAAGACCCAAACAAAAAATTCATTTTTTTTGTTAATTTTATTATATTGGGTGAAGTAAAAAGTTCTGAGCGTTTTCCGCTAGATTCCTTTAGTGAGCCATATCTCACGATGTATACATCGCATCGGGTCATACTACACGGCGATTTAAAGGTGACATTACGCTTCAAAAAAAGTTCTTTGACAGTTTTATGTTTGGTGAAGCCAGTTGTGTGTTACAGCGTTCCAAAATAGAGGTAAAAAAAGAGAAAATTCGATACATTCTTCAGTACCACTACGACCAAGGTGAAAAGGCGGAGCAGGCGGTCAAAAAAATTTGTGCTGTTTATGGGCCCAATACAGTATCGAATGCAACAGCAAAGCGGTTGTTCCAACGATTCCGTTCTGGTAATATGGACGTCGAAGATGAGGCACGCTCTGGTAGGCCAATCGTCGAAAATGTCGATAAAATCATGGAAATCGTCGAGTCGGACCGGCATGTGAGCACTTATTCCATTGCCCAGGAACTGAAGATTAGCCAGAAAACCGTTTGGAACCATTTGCATAAGGCTGTTCTCAAGAAGAAGCTCGATGTATGGGGGCCACACGAATTGACGCAAAAGAACCTTTTGCACCGAATTGATGCCTGCGATTCTTTGCTGAAACGTAACGAAATCGCCCCAATTTTGAAGCGGATGGTGACTGGCGATGAAAAATGGATCACATACGAGAACAACAGCCGAAGAAGATCGTGGTCCAATCGCGGTGAGCCGGCCCAAACGATCGCCAAGCCCGGATTAACGGCCAAGAAGGTTTTGCTGTGTGTTTGGTGGGATTGGAAGGGAATCATTCACTATGAGCTGCTCCCATCGGGCCAAACACTCAATTCGGACCTCTACTGTCAACAATTGACCAGATTGAAGCAGGCGATCGACCAGAAGCGGCCAGAATTGGCCAATAGGAAGGGTGTTGTGTTCCATCAAGACAACGCCAGGCCGCACACATCTTTAACGACGCGCCAGAAGCTCCGAGAGCTTGGATGGGAGGTTCTATCGCACCCGCCGTATAGTCCAGACCTGGCACCAAGCGATTATCATCTTTTCAAGCATTTGCAAAATTTTCTTGATGGTACAAAACTGGCCTCGAGAGAGGCTTGTGAAAATGAGCTGGTCAAGTTTTTTACCATTAGGGACGAGGACTTCTTCAATCGCGGAATTATGAAATTGCCTTCAAAATGGACAAAAGTTATCGAACAAAACGGCGCATATTTGATCTAAATCGAATAATCCTATGTTAATTTCATCGTCGATATAAAGCAAAAAAACGCTCAGAACTTTGTACTTCATCTAATATAATATTTTCCAAATTTACGGCGATTTATTTCTATTCGTTTTACAACCATTAACGTCTGCAAAAGTTGTTTTTCCCATAAGCGACCGTGTTAAATTCATGTTTTATAACTACTAAATTATTTAGTGGAAAATTCTAAAATAATTCATGTATTATTATTCTACAAAAAACTATCATATTTCAAATTTTCAAGAATTTTGGCTTTTTTTTAATATACATAATACCTATTCCTCAAGCTATCCGAAATTTAAATACCTCTCCTCTTGATTAATTGTTTGTTTGGATTTACTTAATAATAAAGTCAATAAAAGTTGGGCTCAGCCGCCAGTACGACCCTGAGCGGTCACCCATCCAAGTATCGGCCAACCGCGCCCCTCGTTACTCCAACTTGTATTAATTTGTTTTATTTTATTCCTTTAAATTGATTTTTTTTTCTTCTCAAAACAAAAGTATTCTCTTTGGCTTGGCCGCACTTGACTCGCATTCGTTACTTTTTTTTCAACGGACCACGAGGAGTCCATTTTATATAAATACATTGACACGTAAGTATAATACCACTTGCAATTGTATCGGAAAAGAAGTTGATCTTAATTAAGTGGAAAAAAAAACATACAGGGAGCTCGGGCTCGCGAGTTATGATCGAGTGTTGGAAGCGGTTGATCGATTGACTCCGTTCCCCGACGTATATATATATATGAAACAAAGAGGACCGCGAAAAAGATCGTTAGACGTTATGCTTGAACTTCGCGTATGGATTTATTAGTCGGATACTGAGATACGAGCAATGCTCAACGACTAATTAAATCGAGTATCACGAACTCTCGCATTGTTTAACGATTTTATTCGTGGAATTCGCGTCCAAATGGAATGGAATGGAACGCGCGTCCAAATCGGATGGCAAAAAGGATCACAAAATGTTGCTCCAAAGATTGCGGGAATATGAAAAAAAAAAGAAGAAGAAGAAGAAAACGAATAAAAGTTGAGGAAAGAAGAGTGCAAAAAAAATTATGGTTGGTTTCGATGATAAATCTTGAGAGGTAAAAAATTAACTTTTTTCGTTGTTGTAAATTAATACAGAAAAAAAAGGAAACGAATAACAATTGAGAAAAGAAGAGTGAAAAAAAAATTATGGTTGGTTTCGATGATAAATCTTGGGAGGTAAAACATTAACTTTTTTCGTTGTTGTAAATTAATACAGAAAAAAAAGGAAACGAATAACAATTGAGAAAAGAAGGGTGAAAAAAAAATTATGGTTGGTTTCGATCATTGATCTTGGGAGGTAAAAAATTAACTTTTTTCGTTGTTGTAAATTAATACAGAAAAAGCAAAGGAAACGAATAACAATTGAGAAAAGAAGAGAGAAAAAAAATTATGGTTGGTTTCGATCATTGATCTTGGGAGGTAAAAAATTAACTTTTTTCGTTGTTGTAAATTGATACAGAAAAAAAAGGAAATGAATAACAATTGAGAAAAGAAGAGTGAAAAAAAATTATGGTTGGTTTCGATCATTGATCTTGGGAGGTAAAAAATTAACTTTTTTTGTTGTTGTAAATTAATACAGAAAAAAAAGGAAAGGAATAACAATTGAGAAAAGAAGAGTGAAAAAAAAATTATGGTTGGTCTCGATGATAAATCTTGAGAGGTAAAAAATTAACTTTTTTCGTTGTTGTAACTTAATACAGAAAAAAAAGGAAACGAATAACAATTGAGAAAAGAAGAGTGAAAAAAAAATGATGGTTGGTTTCGATCATTGATCTTGGGAGGTAAAAAATTAACTTTTTTCGTTGTTGTAAATTAATACAGAAAAAAAAGGAAACGAATAACAATTGAGAAAAAAAGAGTGAAAAAAAAATTATGGTTGGTTTCGATCATTGATCTTGGGAGGTAAAAAATTAACTTTTTTTGTTGTTGTAAATTAATACAGAAAAAGCAAAGGAAACGAATAACAATTGAGAAAAGAAGAGTGAAAAAAAAATCTATGGTTGATTTCGATGATAAACTTGGGAGGCAAAAAATTAACGTTTGTCGTTATTGTAAATTAATACAGAAAAAAAAGGGAACGAATACCAATTGAAAAAAGAAGAGTGAACAAAAATTTCGATCATTGATCTTGGGAGGCAAAAAATTAACTTTTTTTTGTAAATTAAGGGGGAGGCACTCCCTATAGAACGCCAAATCTTAATCGATTTTCATGATTTTTTTTTTCGAGGGTAAGGGATGTATTCAGGTTGGACCATTTAACGTGACCACCGAAAATATCTCCGTTGCCTTTAGAGTGACGAAAAAAATGTCAGGAGGTAATTTGATTGATTTCGAAGGGCTGATACAGTGGTGAAAAATTTATTTTTGTCGAGGTCATAGTTTTTGCGTTCTCAAGGTCTTCAATGGTTTTTCAAATGGGAACATGTTTTTTTTTTATCAAGACGTCGTAGCTGATGTTCAGACGAATCCAACGACCTATGATATCATGACCTTGAAATAATTTTTCACCAAAATACACGTGTAAAAACGGGAAATCGTGATGGTATTGACAATAAGAATATCCGAATAATGTAATTGAATTTTTTGTGCGGTAAATTTATTGTAACAAGTGTTCGAAGTGATGGCCATTAACCTCGAAACATTTTTGAAGACGTCGGATGAATGATTCTCTTGACCTTCGAATAGTTTCTGGTGTGATAGCGGCGCAGGTTATCCAACGGATACAATAATTTCAATAGTCGGAGATATTTCTGATGTTTGTAAATACTGGCATTGTAACGTAGTAAAACTGTTGTAGAGTGAAGAATGTTTACCATCTACCAATATTAGAATCAGCAGACACGTGTATCCATCCAAAATAACATGTAATAACCGTATCGAAAATGGTATTGTACAGTCAAGCAGAGGAAGTGGACCTGCGCCGCTATCACACCAGAAACTATTCGACGGTCAAGAGAATCATTCATCCGACGTTTTCAAAAATGTGTCGAGGTTAAGGACCATCACTTCGAACATTTGTTACAATCAATTTTCTGCACAAAAAATTCAATTACATTATTCGGATATTCTTATTGTCAATACCATCACGATTTCCCGTTTTTACACGTGTATTTTGGTGAAAAATCATTTCAAGGTCATGATATCATAGGTCGTTGGATTCGTCTGAATATCAGCTACGACGTCTTGATAGAAAAAAAAACATGTTCCCATTTGAAAAACCATTGATGACCTTGAGAACGCAAAAACTATGACCTTGACGAAAATGAATTTTTCATCACTGTATCAGCCCTTCGAAATCAATCGAATTACCACCTGACATTTTTTTCGTCACTCTAAAGGCAACGGAGATATTTGGGATGGTCACGTTAAATGGTACTTTTTCTTACATAATTCTAGTTTTCAAAACGATTTTTGTTGTTTAAAAAAAAGTGAAAAAACGGCGGAGATATAACCAGTCGTCGTGAAGCTGTCCGGTAGTGAGGCCGAATGCGGTGTACACTCCAGCACCTCGTAGGATTATATGAAACAGTCTGCGCAAAAAAAAATTGATTAGTATACACATGTGGTCACTTGATGAACTAATAATATTGGAAAAATAATGCTAATTGGCTAGAGGAGAGGCCTTAGAACAAAAAAGTTGATTTTTTCTTCAAAAAAATTCAAACATGACCCAGCTAAAAACACGTTCAGTTTGATAATTTTTTGTCGGTCTTAAGTTCATCGATTGGACATAATTATAAAAATATGTGCCAAATATGAGCTTCATCGGTCAAATAGTTTATGAGTTATCGTGTACACCGATTTTCAACTCATTGAAAAAAAAAAAACGTTTCAAGATAATCGCGTTTAAGGAGTTTCGGGACACTTAACGAAATGGTACCATTTGATTCAAATTTATACAATATATTCTCTGTCATATATTGAATGTATCCTCCAAATTTTAAATCGATCGTCTACACCGTTTCTATAAAATTTACAATAGAAGAAACACTTTTTAACCTAGAGCATTTAACATTATGACACTGATGACGATTTTGTCATAATGTACTGAGTGATTTGACAATTATTCAAAACATTAAAAAAAAATGTTCACACCATTCCGTGCGTAAAACTGCTATTCAGCGATGAGCGTAGACAGTTAAAGTATCTCCTTATGTTAAAAAGGGTTTTTTTTTAATTGTAAATTTTATAGGGACGGTGTAGACGATCGATTTAAAATTTGGAAGGTGCATTCGGTATATGAGAAAGACTTTACTGTATAAATTTTAATCAAATGGTAACACTTCACCAATTGTCCCGAAACTCCCTAAGAAATTTCGGGACACTCAACGAAATGCTACCATTTGATTCAAATTTATACAGTAAATTCTTTGTCATATACTGAATGTACCCTTCAAATTTTAAATCGATCTTCTACACCTTTTCTATAAAATTGACAATGGAAGAAACACTTTTTAACATAGAGCATTGAACATTATGACACTGATGATAAATTTGTCATAATGTACTGAGTAATTTGAGAATTTTTCATAACATTTTTAAAAAAATGTTCACACTATTGGGTGCGTAAAACTGTCGTTCAGCCATGAGCGTAGGCAGTTTAAATATCTCCTTATGTTAAAAAGGGTTTTGTTTTATTGTATTGGGAATACAAATTAATTCGGTCCGTTTTCAAGAGATGGCTCTGGCTGTTATGAATGTTTCATAGTGACAGCTGATTTCGGTGGTTTCAGAGAGGTTAGACATCTGTCAATAACATTCAGTTTATATCGCTTTGAGTTCCATTAAAAACCTTGTTTTTCACTGTGTTGAATATGTTAAATTTTGTGTTAACTAAGCAGCATTTGCGGGAAGTTTTACTTTTCTGCTTTAATTGGAAGAAAAGTGCAGCTGAAGCGCATCGAATGCTTGTTGAAGTTTATGGTGATGATGCTCCAACTGATAAATCATGTAGTGAATGGTTTCGACGCTTTAAGAACGGTGATTTCAGCGTTGAAGACAAGCCTCGCCCTGGACAGCCAAATGAGCCAATGAGCTGCTACAACCTGGCGATTCCATTACGGGCGATCGGTATAGACTACAATTGATTCGTTTGAGCCGTGCATTACGAGAAAAACAGCCGGAATACGAGCAAAGACATGACAAAATTATTCTTCTGCATGACAATGCTCGGCATCGTGTCGCAAAAGTCGTAAAAAAATATTTGGAAACGCTCAAATGGGATATTTTACCGCACCCGCCGTATTCTCCGGACATTGCTCCTTCTGATTACTGTTTGTGCCGACGGATGCGGCAAGATTTAGCAGGTCACCGGTTCACTTCTTTCGCAGAAATCGAAAATTGCCTCAAAACTTGGATCGCCTCAAAAGACGAGACTTTTTGTTCGAGATGGAATTCGAAAATTGCCTGAGAGGTGGGAAAAAGTAGTAGCCAGCGATGGACAATACTTTGATTAATCTATTCATACCTTTTATTATGAAATAAATGGATTTTTTACCACAAAAAAAAACGGACCGAATTAATTTGTACTCTTTGTACTATACATTTTTTAAGAACGGTGTAAACGACCGATTTCAAATTTGGAAGGTGCATTCAATTTATGAGAAAGAATTTACTGTATGAATTTCAATCAAATAGTAACGCTTCACCACTTTTCTCGAAACTCCTTAAAGTTTCGGCAAGGGAAAAACGTATGATTCTGTGACTTACCGACTAGTCAGCTATTCCAGCACCATATAATAGTCCTTCAGCTTCCTCGCAATACTCTTTTTGCCCATCTAACAGCTATTATTGAATAGACGACTCATCCACCTCTCCAAATAGTGCCTATACCTGCGCGCAGGTCTCCAAACGGAGCACAGAGATTGGTCACCCTCAAAGGCTCTCGAGATCTCATTTTTTTATAATTTTCACGGAGAGAATTAAAAAATAATTTTTGTCGTGAATTTCACGGTAAAAATTACCGTGATATATTTCAATGTGGTGACAAGTGAGTAAAGCATAATAATTCGTGTGCGACAAGTTTTGTTTTAACTCACGTTACAGAAAACTTCAAATACGTAGCTAAAATTTTACTATACAAGAAGGGTAGCGCGCACGATAATTTTTACCGAGAGCACAATACATTTTCCTATAACACTCATTAAATTTTATAATAAATCTTAAAATAACTGTTACAAAGACGATACTTTTTTATAGACATTTTTGAAAGGCATAAAATAATAAAATGCACAGTAAAATTTCGCTGATATTATATATTTTTTAAATTTACGTTTTGCGTATTTTGTTACACATGAAAATTTAATAGAAAATCTGGTAAAATTTTCTATCTGAAGAAGAAATTTTATTTTATTTTCGTGAAAATCTGTGTGTTTACTCAGTAATAATAAGCGAAGTTTCAGGGTTGTCATCTGGTTACCGTTACTGCACGATAATTTTTAACATTTAATTCTCTCCGTGTTCCAAAACCACTAACAGCTTCGTTTTCCACAGGTTTCAAACTATAAATTTAGGCAATGAAAAAATGCATTTTTTATGTCTCTATAGGGAGTACCCCCCTTAATACAGGAAAAAGAAACGTTTTTTTTTTCATCTACGCGGAATAATTTCTCACAAGATTAAAAAAAAACTCTTTCCAGGAAAGAACGAAAAAAAAAACTGCGCTTATTTCCACCCCAGGCAATAAACAATACTGGATATAATAGTTGAAACCAGTTATCCCGCACAAATAATCATTTTCATCGTGCAAACGACGTTCGTTCGGAAGCTGCGGTGATTACGTTCAGAAAATAAGAAGCCCCGAAGCATAGGCCAAAAGGAAAAAAGGCTAAGAACAAACGAACGAAAAAAAAAAAAAAACAAAAAAAAAAAAGAAAACAGTCAACGAGAAGAAGTAACGAGGATAAAAAGGATGGAAAACCTTGAGGCGGGTCGTGCGAAACAATAAAATCACCCTCGATCGGTGAGTTGCCCCGCGACGCGGTGAGCGTGGAGAAAACCATCATTGACGGGAATGGGAACAAGATGCAAAGGTTTGCGCAAGGTCGCGTCGGTCTGGCCGCGAAACGCTCCAGAGAGAGAGAGAGAGAGAGAGAGAGAGAGAGAGAGGAAGAGAGAGAGAGAGAGAGAGAGATCGAGAGCGATGAAAAAAAAACATGACAAAAAGTCACCCCTAATACTGACGTGATGTGCTTTCTGGCCACTTGCTGAGCGTAAATTTTTTTTCTTTCTTCAAACCTATAAAAAGAAACGTCTGCGAGGTTTAGGTTTCGGAGCTGAGAAAAACATGCGTCTAAAAAGTCACCCCAAAGTCAATGAACTTTCTCTCTCTGTCTCTCTCGTCGTAACTCTGCTTCACCCTTCGTACATCGTAGGGTCTACAGGATTGGAGGGACGATTCTTCCAACATTAATACCTTATATATATATATATATATATATATATATATATATATATATATGTCTGTAAACACAATTCGACACAGATATTTCTCCAAAGGTTTGCCCTCCCCCTCGGTTCGGAATGCAAAAATGTTCATTCATGAAAAACGTGGCCTCCGTACTCTCGCTATGATTCGCGGTCTTTAGTGAATGGCCAGTGTTTTTCTACGAGTATGAGAAAAGGCTCGAGGCAAAGGGGAAGGTGTGTTGAGGCTAGGGTCGAGAAGCGAGGGATGACGTTAAAGGGGTTGCCACCAGTGGGCCATAACCACAAATCTTACTGCCCGCGAGCTTTTCCTTGTTGGATTATAGCCCGGCTCGGAATCGTGTGAGACTTGTGAAAGCGGTATGAGAAAACCATATACACTCATATCTATATATATATATATATATATATATATATATATTTATATGTACACGTATACAGACATAATGCATCAGGGCATAGGATTGGAGGGATGAGAGAAAACGACGACAAGCTTAAGGCTACCATCTTCTTTAGCGACCAAACAAGTAGCCTGTAAGAAGAGGGCCCATACGAGGGAGGGAGAGATTCCTTGCGTTTCGCCCTGGTGAATCGCCACTTCTCTCTCTCTCTCTCTCTCTCTCTCTCTCTCTCTCTCTCTCTCTCTCTCTCTCTTCCTCTCTCTTTCTCTCTCTGCTTTCATTGCCTCTGGTAGATGTGTTCTCATAGACACGAGAGAGAGAGAGAGAGAGAGAGAGAGAGAGAGAGCAAGACGGATAAAAAGTGCGGGAGAGAGAGAAGCAATGTATATAACATTCTATACGTAGACCCAAGAAGACAAGGTCGTTGCTCCCGTCATGGAAAAACTGCGACATGCTTTTTCGTTCGCGTGCCCATGCGGTCCCCCTATCTTCGTTTCCAAAGCCACCAGAGACCGGAGCACCAGTGTCAAGTTCAAGGCCAAATTGCCGAGGCGTTATAACCCTCATCTGGGTTGTGCATGGGCTAGGGAGTTTTTGCCGAGGTATGCTCTCGGCCGATGGACCATGAGAAAAGGCGGGAAGCGGGGTGTTTCGTTTTTTTTTTTAATTTAGGGACTAGCTTCAGAACTTTAGGATTTGATCCAGAGAGAAGATGAAGAAAGAGAGAGGGAAAGTTAGAGATAAAGGAACTTTTCGAAGTCAAGGAAACTTTAGAAGTAAAGAAAGAAATAAAGTAACTTTTAGAAGCAAAAGTTAGAAATAAAGTAACTTTTAGACATAAAAGTTAGAAACAAAGTAACTTTTAGAAATAAAAGTTAGAAATAAAGTAACTTTTAGAAATATAAATTGGTAATAAAGTAACTAAGTGAAAGAAAAGTTAGTAATAAGGTAGAGTGTCATATTGCTCAGGCACGGTGGTAGACTGACTTAGGTAAGGGTTGGTAATCAATTAAATAGTAATACCCGCACGGAGAGAATTAAAAAGTAATTTTTTTCGTGAATTTCACGGTAAAAATTACCGTGATATATTTCAATGTGGTGACAAGTGAGAAAAGCATAATAATTCGTATGCGACAAGTTTTTTTTTAACTCACGTTACATAAAATTTCAAATACGTAGCTAAAATTTTACTATACAAGAAGGGTAGCGCGCACGATAATTTTTACCGAGAGCACAATACATTTTCCTATAAAACTCATTAAATTTTATAATAAATCTTGAAATAACTGTTATAAAGACGATACTTTTTTATAGACATGTTTGAAAGGCATAAAATAATAAAATGCACAGTAAAATTTCGCTGATATTATATATTTTTTAAATTTAATTTTTGCGTATTTTGTTACACATGAAAATTGACTAGAAAATCTGGTAAAATTTTCTATCTGAAGAAGAAATTTTATTTTATTTTCGTGAAAATCTGTGTGTTTACTCAGTAATAATGAGCGAAGTTTCAGGGTTGTCATCTGGTTACCGTTACTGCACGGTAATTTTTAACATTTAATTCTCTCCGTGCGTGCGGAAAATTGACAGGCTATGCCTGTCCGGTCCGTAAGAGAGACGGACCGAGCCCCTATTAGGGAATGGTAGGGTAGGTAGGTTGACTAAAACTATGGTCTAGGTACGGAGACCAAGTAAAAGCCTTTAATGGTTGTAGTTGTAGATTCCCTAGTAGCGATTTCCCCAATACGACTCGTCTTTGCTATTACAGAAGCAAATCAGTATAAATTGCTTGACCAAAGAATTTGTGGCATAATAATTATCGAGATCGATTAAACATATTAGGTGTATGACTTAATTTTTACAGATTTTTCAGCAAATTTATTTAATATAAAAAAATAGAGAACAACGAACTTAATCTTGGAAATATTGTCCATCGTTTTCTATGACCTTGCGCCATCTCTCAGGTAACATGCGAATGCCGTCGCGAAAGAAACTTGCAAGCTTCGAGGCGATAAAGTCATCGACGAATTCACGCACATCGTCCAGCGTTTTGAACTCTTTATCCACTAAGGCGTGCTGCATTGACCGGAACAAATGTCGGTCTGCATTGACCGGAGCAAATAGCAAGTGCCTTACCTGATTCTACATTAAATATAGCACATATGGCAACAGCGCGTCAACATCTAGCGTTAATTGACAAAGCACAGTCACCTCCGAAACCAAATTTTAAAACAACAACAAGTATACGAAAAATCAGCTTTCTGTTCATCACTCGATACGCGTGCACTTTGGAACGACGATAGACGGGCGACTGATGGGTGTCATGACAGCGCATCGTATGATGACAGAACGGACGTGATTGATTCATTCAGATCGAGTATTTGGCCGGGTACCACGTCTTGCCCGCAACCCCATCTTGCCCCCCTTTCCCATACTGCGGCGCGGGGAGTCCTGGGGGTGCAACCCCCCCGTTGGGGTTAAGGGGCAGAGACACTCATGGACACTAAACGTAGTTTTTAAATTAAATTAAATTAAATTAAATTAAATTAAATTAAATTAAATTAAATTAAATTAAATTAAATTAAATTAAATTAAATTAAATTAAATTAAATTAAATGTAATTAAATTTAATTAAATGTGTATCTGTATAAATAAGTAGACGTAATTCATCCGGATATATTAATGTTTTATTTTTGAAGATTTAATTAAGTTGGTTTCTTTCGTTTGGGTTTGTTTGTGTTGATTTGTTTGGGTTTGGGTGGTGAATTTTCTTGTCTTGGTCTTAAACCGAAGAAACGTCCTCTTGCAAGACTTGCAAGCTTCGTCCAGAAGACGTACGAATTGATATAGGTCAGGGTTAACGGGCCAACTTTGCAAGCTGAGTAAGAAAATGATCGCGGCGCTTTGTGGGAGAACGATCCGTCATAATTTTTTGGTCGGACCGTAAGTGACGCCTCGGAGTACGCGCAAGGCTTCATTCTCTCTCTCTCTCTCTCTCTCTCTCTCTCTCTCTCTCTCTCTCTCCCTCGCTTTCTCTCGCTTTCTCTCCCTCTGCCGATCCTCCCAGCAATGTTTGTGGTTTTTGTCGTATCGCCGAGAGAAGAATCCATAGGCGGCTTCCAAGAGCGCGAGGATATCGCACGAGCACAAGAGAGAGAGAGAGAGAGAGAGAGAGAGAGAGAGAGAGAGGAGAGAGCGAGAGAGAGGGACGGGGAGGAATGGCATATAGATAGATGGTACGCAACGGAAGTGTCACGATGCGCCTCGGAACGACGATTTTTCAATTCCCTCGGATCATCCGATCTCCCCGGAGCGAAGTTCTTTCTCGCTTCCGGTTATCCTCCGCCCTCCCCCACCCCCCGACATGTAACTTCCTGCAAACTCTCCAACAGTCGGGATCGACTTATTATTTTCCGCTTCAATATCCTGCTGATAAATCATATCTTTACGGAAAATATCTCGATCCAGCGGAGATGAATACCCTTCCGGAAAATGGTCGTAGACATCCAATTGAATTACAATACTTTTCTCCACCTCCTGATAGGGATCCAATGGGTCATCGTATTCGATCTCTATACTAAAACGTCGCGCATGTACATTGGATTCGAATCAGGATTCCTCATTGGATTCCAATGCACGAATCCAATCCGAATTCAGAAGGATTTCTACATTCTCGAAGAATTCGAAACGATCCTTCACGGATCACATCGTATTCTGTACGTTAAATTTTCTCAATAAAATATTACGTGTATGACTTGATTTTTACAGATTTTTCAACAAATTTATTTAATATGAGAAAATAGAGAACAACGAACTTAATCTTGGAAATATTGTCCATCGTTTTCTATGACCTTGCGCCATCTCTCAGGTGACATACGAATGCCGTCGCGAAAGAAACTTGCAGGCTTCGAGGCGATAAAAGTCATCGACGAATTTACGCACGTCGTCCAGCGTTTTGAACTGTTTATCCACTAAGGCGTGCTGCATTGACCGGAACAAATGGTAGTCGGATGGGGCCAAGTCTGGTGAATATGCCGCGTGCGGGAGAACTTCCCATCCCAAGTTCAAGAGGGTCTTCTGAGTCGCGCGAGCAACGTGAGGTCGAGCGTTGTCATGCAGCAGTATGACTTGCCTGCTTCCTTGCCCAGTAAATAGCCTTTTCTGATCAAGTTCTTCGCTCAGTTTGTTCAATTGTCGGCTGTAGCGTTCCGCAGTCACCGTCTGACCAGTTTCCAGGAGTTCGTAATAAAGCACACCCTTCATATCCTGTCCAGGGCGCGGCTGGTCAATAAGATCGAAATCACCACTTTTAAAACGTTTGTACCAGTAATTACACGTTTCATAAGACACAACGTCGGCACCAAGAACACTACAAATTGATTCCCGCGCTTTAGAAGCATTTTTTCCTTGTTGGAATTCGTATAAAATGTAGTGCCGAATGTGCTGTTTATCAGTTGCCATCGTAAACTCTGCTATTCTGAGAGGTTATGTAACTCACGTAGACTTGTCGTTCGGTGTTCTGAAACCTTGCGTCCGATTCTTTCAAAACCACAAAAAACCGCGAAAATATTTCTATTTTCAATATAATTTTAAGCCCAAAGAAAAAGTCTGTAAAAATTAAGTCATACACCTAAATATATAGACATGAAAAACGAGTGAATCTTGAGAAAGATTAAATGTTATCTTACAAATAAATAAATTGCTCGAAAAACATATATTTTAAAAATCGATTTGAATCACATCACTAAAAATCCATTGAAATTATCGTTTGCTATTTATTTTACTGCACTTTGACAAAATATCACCACAAACGTACAAACAAGAGCATGCAGGTTATGTCTCAACACGTCGAATTTTTTTCTCCTGACTTTTTGCATATTTTCCATTCGAACGTGATAAGAATTCTCAAAGGGCGTTGATCAGAAAACGGCGAAGAATCCAATTGGATCCCAATAAGGACTCCGTATTTGCGGTGTCCCTAGCAAATTCCTATTAGATCCGAGCTTTCCACAGGTGTCGCAATCTAGTGGTCACAATTGTAGTACTAATGTCGGATCGTTACGTTTTGTATAATATGCAACGACACATAAATATATTTATAATTAAATGAAATTGTTTAGTTTTCAATAAACAAACCCAAACAAAAATTACAAGTTGTACGACAATTGACACATCTACGTACAGGGTGGACCATTTAACGTGACCACCCCAAATATCTCCGTTGCTTTTAGAGTGACGAAAAAAATGTCAGGAGGTCATTTGATTGATTTCGAAGGGCTGATACAGTGGTGAAAAATTCATTCTTGTCAAGGTCATAGTTTTTGCGTTCTCAAGGTCACCAATGGTTTTTCAAATGGGAACATGTTTTTTTTTATCAAGACGTCGTAGCTGATATTCAGACGAATCCAACGATCTATGATATCATGACCTTGAAATGATTTTTCACCAAAATACACGTGTAAAAACGGCAAATCGTGATGGTATTGACAATAAGAATATCCGAATAACGTAACTGATTTTTTTGTGCATAAAATTGATTGTAACAAATGTTCGAAGTGATGGCCATTAACTTCGGATGAATGATTCTCTTGACCTTCACAATTTCTATGCGTTGCTCCATCGTGTAATTCTCCATGACTAAACCTCAATACTTCCTGATGCCAGTTGTCAAAGATTGATACTCTATGTTCGCCACAAAAAAAAATAGCGCCCAATTAAAAATGTCACATCATTTTGAGACACCCTTTGGATTAGATACGAGATATTAAAATCCTTTCAACCTTATAATATAGCCCGTGGATGATAAAAAAAAAACAATACTGTCGATTCAACGAATTTCGAACCCTCGATGCAACTCTACTTGGCATGTAAACTCGAAGGGGTGTCTAACCAACCCCGCGATTTCTACCTACCTCATTTCTCGACCGTACACGTATAGGGTTTTTTTTTCAATCTACCTATTTGTTTTTTTTTTCTTCTTCTTCTCTCGTAGTCGTTTTGCCAAGGGACTTTACGATGGAAGGAGAGGGTCCTCGAGCGTCCTCAGCGTGTATACAATATGTATAGGTGTATGGCTCCTGGTAGCGATAACGGTGATTGGTGGTCTCTGGGTTCTCGCCGGTGTCAGCAATGCCGCGGCGAGCCCAGTTCGCAACAACCACGTCTCTCTCTCTCTTTTTCTCTCTCTCTCTCTCTCTCTCTCTCTCTCTCTCTCTCTCCCTCTACATATATATATATATATATGGAATGGCCTTATGCATAATTAATTAAATGGGGTTCTCTTGCGATTGCAGTTTAGGTTGGATGGTGCATTTTGCTATTTGCTATCGTGCGCAAGCCCTATATACCGAACCGATTTTCTCGTTCTACCGCGTAAACGTGTATAGTCGTCGAGGCATTGCTCGTTGAAATCGTGGGTCTCGCCCGCGCTCGAGGGCGGTGGTTCGTGCGCTCTCGTTAGAAAATGAAATTGCAGCTATAAAGGCGTGGGCGTGAACCCCGACTCCCACGATCCCCAGTGTATACGTACGTGCGCATGATCCCCAAAATACCGAAAGTCCTTTTTCTCCCTTTGGTTTCTTCATCTTGTTGGTATACGAGATGAAAAAAAAAATCGAGATCTTCGCGGAGAAAGTAATTTTTCAAGTGATTTCTGCTTAATGAATTATTGAAAAGTATCGTATTTCCAATACTCGATAGGTCGAGTATTTTATGTGAAAACAATAAATAAACACGAAACAATGACGGAGTGTGTTTTATAGAGAAAGAAAAACAATTTAAGAAAGTGTATATCGAAACAACAATAGAGATGTATTATACTTGTAAAAAAGAAAGGAGGCAAAAAATAAATTTTAATCATGAATAAAAAAAAAAACATGATGAGTAAAGCGCGCAAGAAATTGCGGATAAAAGAATCACAAAAGTATGGAATTTGTGATAGAGTATTTTATTTTTGAAAAAAAACCTGTGCAGAAATTTTTTGCCGAGTCCCCAAATCCTATAAACATTCCTATAGGGATTTGACAGGGACGCCGCACATAGGGATTTCACATTGGAATCCAAGTGGATACTGCGCTATTTGCCGATTGACGTCGTTTGAGAATTTTTCATTTGGAATTCTCAAGCGCAATTTGGGGAATCTCCCAAAATAAATATATATCCTTTTCTGATCCCGTGCAAAAATTTATTGGGAAGTCCCAAGATGCACCCACATCGCTATAGGAATTTTTTAGGGACACCGCACATGAGGAGTCCTCATCGAGATCCAATTGGATTCTGCACTGTTTCCCGATACACGCCGTTTGAGAATTATTACCACGTTCGAATCGAAAATATGTGAAAAGTCACGAGAAAGAAAACCTCGACGTGTCGAAACATAATCTGTACGCTCCGTGAGCTTGTACGTGTGCGGTGATATTGTGTCTGAGTGCAGTGAAATAAATGACAAACGATAATTACAGTGGATTTTTCAGTGATGTGATTCAAATCGATTTTTAAGATATTCATTTTTTTAAGCGATTTATATATTTTTAAGTGAAGATTTATACTTTTGCAACATTCACTCGTTTTTTATGTCTGTATATTTCGTTGACAAAATTTAACGTAAAGAATACGATGTCATCCATTAAGGATCTTATCGAATTCTTTGATAATGTACGAATCCTTGAGAATTCAGATTTAATTCGTACATTGGAATCCAATGAGGAATCCCGATTCGAATCCAATGTACGAGCGTGACGTTTTAGTATAGAGATAATTATGGGAATCTAATTGGATACCTATGACAATTTCTGCACGGGAATAAGAAAGTATATTCCATTGGAGAAAAAAAAACAATAAAAATGTACTCTGTTCAAAATAAAACAATAACAAAAAAAAATACTGAAAAAATACAAGATAAATTTCAAATAAAAGAAGCATCAAAGTATCCAATAATCGTTTCAGTATTTAAGGGGTTACGTAGGTTTCGAAGCCAACAAAGCATATTTTCTCTATTTTTTGTTAAATATATCAATGTTTTTTATTCAAAATGTTAAGCACATAAAAGAGCAATATTTCAACAATATTTTTTTTTTTTAATATTTCAACAATATTTAAAAAAAAATTCATCCAAAAATTTGGGAAATTCAAAGTAGAACTCATGATAGCTTTATCCGAAATTGAAAAAAAAAAACAATTTTTTCTGTTATTAGATAAGTATAGCTCGTGATTGAACGAAGGATTTAAAAAAAAATTGAAATTTAAATTTTTTGCAGAGTTGCATGCAAAATAGTTCAATTTTTGGTACAATTTACACTACGTATAGCCTTGTAAAATTATTTGTAATCGAAAGAAAAAAAACCTTCGTTCAATCACTAGTCAATGCTATTTTGAAGAAGTGTGCAAAATTTCAATAAGATCGGTGCATTAGTTTTTGAGAAATCGTATCCACCGACTTCAAAAATATGGTTTTGAGAAAAAATACGTCTACCTGCGTCGCTCCCGGCCGGTCTTTCCCAACGGGAGGAATTCCCAAAGGCTCTCTCTCTCTCCTAGACTTTTACTCCGATTGACTCAAAACTTTGGGAAAATATTCTAGACATATTGTGCCATTAGAAAATAAAACAAAAATAGATTTTTTTGAAATTTCCAAACCCACGTAACTCCATAAAAGGAAAAAAAAACATTAAAAAGTGTATTGCGAAGAAGAAACAAAAACGATGTATAATATTCGAAAGAAAACAGTAAAAAAGAGATAAATATATTTTAAAAAAAACCAACTAACAAAGTGCACAATAAATTTCGAAAAAAAAGAAGCTTGGGCATCGCATTCGAAAAATTCGTATCATAAGGACAAAGGCATTTAATTATATACATCCCGCGAGTCACTTACTGACGTTTTATACACTAATGTATATATTTATAAATTGGTCGTACGAGACGAGATAGGAATCGACGATAAACGTCGGGGTATGTTCTCGAAAGTAACCGGGATACCGGAATATTTATACCGGCAAAAAAGCCTCGCGCAAGATATTTCATGAATAATATAAAATTTTCTCCGTTCAATTAGCGTTCGCCATCGTTTCTCATTCGTCGATCTATAACCGCGATGAGAATAACTCATCTCTGAAAATTTTATATCTCTCGTACGATAGGACGAGATCGACCGAAGGACGTATGAATAAACATATTTTTATATCTGAACGAAGGATGCTGCTGTCCTTATTGATGGCAAAAAAGGGGCGGATGGGCGTTTGTTAAGTTAGCGAAAGATTCTTCTCTCTCTTCTCTCTCTCTCTCTCTCATCTCTCTATCTCTCTCTCTCCTCACTCTTCTCTCTCTCCTCTCTCTTCTCTCTCTCTCTCTCTCTTCTCTCTCTCTCTCTCCTCTCTCTCTCTCCTCTCTCTCTCTCTCTCTCTCCTCTTCTCTCTCTCTCTCTCTCTCTCTCTCTCTCTCTCTCTCCTCGGCCTCTCTCTCTCTCGCTCTCTCTCTCGTCTCTCCTACGTCTATCCAACGACACGATGATT
>OZ010711.1:36677646-36748135 GCA_963932345.1 Ophion ventricosus | reverse complement strand
ATTATAATAATTTTTTTTTAAATAATATTGTTGGTTCACACTGAAGATACATTCATTATGCAATTATAAATATGTTCATGTTTTTTTTTCAGACACCCACATCGATGCCGAGTACTTTCACCATCCAACGCGCGCGCAAAAAAAATACATTGCTTTATTATGTTATATCTCCGCCATTTGTTAATATTTCTGATTTTTTTTTCTTACATATACTTAACCATGTGCATAGATGATCTGTAAAAAAAATGTTGTCAATATATGCGTCATTTTTTTTTTAACCGCGTCTAGAAAAGTACCTTCGAAAATCGGCGAAATCGCGTATATAAGGCCTTAAGCTACATTATACCGCGTTTGTCGAGGGTACGGGGAAACTGTGAAAAACCTGTATCGGTATTGACGGCCCTATATTCTTCCGATTCTCTGGTGCACAGACTTTAACTGAAGTATCGATACAACAAAGTATCAGAAGTATTGGCCTTCCGCTCGCTGGTTGATGCGCCAGTCGGTGCACGGTTAAGCGGTCACCGCTCCGAGTATTGGCCACGCACAATGCTGCTTAACTCGAAGTAGCGCCGAAGCCGAACTCCGACCGCTCATCCACCAGTGTAGGTTTTTTTTGTTAATATTCTTCTTTGTTAATATTATTTTTTTATCAATATTTTTTCTTTGATATTTTTTTTGTTCGTATCACCTTTTTGCTAATATTCTTTTTTAGTTATAATTATTTTGTTAATATTTTGTTCTTCACATTCCTTTTTAGTTATATTATTTCTTTTCTTAATATTATTTTTCTGTCAATATTTTTTTGTTCATATTCTTTTTTGTTTAGATTTTTTTGCTTAATATTCCTTTTTTGATTATATTATTTTTTGTTGACATAATTTTTTATCAATATTTTTTTTTATTCACATTACTTCTTTGTTAATATTCTTTTTTAGTTAGGATTTTTTTTTTCTTTATATTTTTTTTAGTTATATTATTTTTTTGTTTTCATATTATTTTTTCGTCAATATCTTTTCTTTGTTAATATTTTTTTTGTTCATATTATCTTTTTGTTAATATTCTCTTTTAGTTACAATTTTTTTTTCTGTATATATTTTTTTCTTATTATCTTTTTGTTAATATTCTTTTCCGCGTATCTTATTCATTTGTAATATTTTATTATTGAAATTAATTAAACTTACATAAACTACATGCGGCTTGCATTATTTTGTGTGTTACAACGGACCCCGGCATGGGGGTCGGTTGAAACAATGATAAAAAATGTTTCTTGAAGCGTCATTCTCGAAAAACAATTTAAACGATAATTCAATTTCTTGTACTTTTTCGAATACGGAGAAAACGTCTTGTCGTTTGATGTATTTTAACTCGCGCACGGAATGATGTTGGTGCTTCTATGAACGATAACAGGAAAAATTGTTTCAATCGTAGCCACTCTACTCTACTCGAGTCCAAATGAATTTATCAATAACGGTGCTTCGACAACGGCATAATCGAGTCGTGATCGTTGTACATGATCCAGCAAGCTTAACACTGATACAAAGAGGAGCCTTCGTACGCGATGAGAAATCTATGGATGATGATATAGGGTAGAAATGATACGGCGGGAAAAAGGACCAGAAAAGAGTGTAAAAGATTAAGGGATCGAGTATGCGATGCAGAAGGGATACGGTATAATCTTTCTCTACCTCCCCCCTCCCCCAAGCACCCTCCTCCCTCTCTCTCTCTCTCTCTCTCCCCTCTCTCTCTCTCTTACTCTCTCTCGTTATCGCCTCCGTCTCTTTCTTTCGCTTCGCTCTAATGGTTCACCAGGAATCGTTCCGGACATTAGCTTCTGCGTGCGCGGAAACGAACTTTTATACTCGTCTCTCTCTCACTCTTATTCTCCATCTTTAAAGATTGTTCGGGTACCATATCTACTATAGATATACAATATCGTGGATGGACCCTTCGTCGCTTATATCAGACTGTACCCTTCTTGATCTTCTGCATCCCCCCCCCCCCTACCTCTCTCTCTCTCTCTCTCTCTCTCTCTCTCTCTGTCTGTCTCTTCCTCTCGATCTCGTACCAAGTTGGTCGTCTTTTTGAAAAATGACCCAAAGCTGGTCCTCCCTCCAAGAGAAATAAGGAGTGTCATCATCATTAGCTCTCGGATGAGCGTTACACGTGAACTACTCTCATCACGGGTGGAGGGAACTTCTACGACTCATCTTGAACGGCTCTCTTTTCCAAGACTATGAGAAACTAATACTACACGTTACGCCGTCAGCATAAGTTTATGTGTGTGGGTGCGTGTTGTGTAGACAGTGATTAACATTGGACTGGTAAATGCATCGGAAATGTTGAGGAGGTTGTACTGGCAAAAAATAATAATACTTAATTTAAATAGGATCTATTTTAATCAATTTAAATAAATAGTACGTTAAGATACGAGGACGAAAAAAACTTTTTCTAACGAGTGTGAGTTTGCAGCACGAGCCAAAGGCGAGTGTTGCAATCACACGAGGGCTAGATAAAAGCTTTTTCGTCGAGTATTATACGAAATTTTATTGTACGCGGTGTGAAAATGGGGGTTTTACGCGTGCGAAGCGTACGTAAAACGTCCATTATCGTACCGAGTGGAATTTTGTTTTAAATATTTGTTTTAAATATATTTTTTTTTATATTTGTTCAAGCTATTCTTTGTATATATTACGTGTATTCAAATTAAATAAATAAAAATAAAACACGATATATCGAACGAATATGAGAAATTAATATAGGTTCATGACATAAAAGTGCGATGAAAAAAAGATAAATTATTTTTCTTTTTTTTCGCTATCACGGCTCCCGAGTCGAAAACTAAGGCCGAAAACTTTATTCGATTCGGCCGAAATTGTAAAAGTTGGCCTACGTTTGGCGACTTAGACCGAAAAAAAACGGCGAATCTTTTAAAATCGTAATATTTCAGGCGACTTATAAACCGGAACGTACCGAAAATGCGCCGGAAAAAAAACCGCCGGAACTTAGTTCCGGCGTGTTGATCGTCTTAACGGGTTGCAGGCTGAAAGTACGCCGAAACTTTGGATTTCAGCTTACATGAGTCAGCGTTCTGCTCAGGCCGAAAATATGCCGATACTCATTTTTTCGGTCTACTGATCGACGTCGCAGGTTACAGGCTCCTCATTATCAATCGAACTCACAAGAACAGTTCAACAATTGGCAGAATTCAGCTAATCAAAGCTGAAATTTTACATCACTTTAACTCCTAATTTTACATGACTTTAACTCCCAACTAATTTACTCAAGGCTCTGTATACATTCATTATTTTGAATAAAAAAAAACACGGTGAAAAGGATCTTCTTTATTATCGTAGAGATTTAAGAGGAAGCAAGATCGAATTGCACTAATTATCACTCATTATATTACCAAATATTGATACTCGATGGGGAAACCGAAATTCCAGATTTCTGCGTGTTTTCGGCCCGAGCAAGCGGGTTGATGAAGAGGCCGAAATCGTAAATTTCAGCGTGTTGTCGGCCCGAGAAAGCAGGCTGACGGAGAAACCGAAATCCAGAGTTCAGGCGTGTTTTCGGCCTGCAAAGCCTGGCCGGAATGGTTCGCTATTCCCGCCGGTTTTCGACGTGAATTCGGTCTAGACCGAAAACACGCCGGAAAATAAGACTTTTATTTTTCGACTCGGGCTGTTATTTGAAAAAAAGGAAGGTATCATCGTGCCTTTTATTAACAGACGTGACTATTTATGTATAGAAAGATTAACCCTCTTCCTCAACTGCAGAATGTTACAACAGTCTTCTAATGAAAACAAAGCTATGAGATTTTTCAGAGACTGAATCGTGTACCATTTTTCCATCTGTCGCTTTTGTCTTTTACTACCAGATGAAACCAAATCACAGTGAAGATATACTTTTCTCTTCTTTATCTTGTAAAGAAGAGAAAAGTATATCTTGCCGGAACACACAGTTTTGTTAGGAAAAAATTAAACATTTAGTTATTAGACGATATTAAATAGATCTTGATTTGAACCAATAAATATATTAAAAATACATCGGAAGGAGAAATAGCAGCGGGATGGAGCAGAGCTCTAAAAGGAAAGAAAATTGTGGAGGAACTGTGCGAGATGGTCAGGGAATTCTACAAGATCGGGAAAAAGAGGGAGGAGGAGACACGGAGGGAAGTCTAGAAGGAAAAGTGGAGGAGAAATATAAATAACAGACAACATTGTAAAAAGAGAACTTATCGTAAAAAGAGTAACAGATGGGAGATTGTAAAAGCCGGCAAGGGTGTACAAGTGGAAATAAATACTACTACCATTAAAAATAAATCATTTTAATAATGGAATGCAATAGGAAAAATTCGATTTTACCAAAAATATAGCTAATTCAAATTTAAAAAAAATCAAATAGACACATACAGTGAATATCAAAAGAATTTTCTAATTAATATCTAGTTTACTAATATCTAGCTAATATCCGATATTAACTGGAATATATAGTTAATATCAAAAGAATTAAAGGGACGATGCAGTACCGACGTTATAGCCGATAGTCGTTACAAGCGATATATGGACAGGTTATGACGACATTGAAGGGACCATGCAGTATCGACGTTATAGCCGATTCGTCGTTGTAAGCATTTTCGTTATAAGCGGTTCCAACTGTATGTATATTATTGTCCAGACTACGAGATGTGTAAATTAAGGCCTTAGGCCACTCTAGAAGCCAAAAAAGGGCATATTTTGTGATTTTTTTTTCACCGAAACCGTAAAATAAATCGGAATTACAAAATAGGGATTTTATTATACACGTAATTGACTATACAAAATTATTTTTTCACAGCGATACATGTCAAAATGGCGACTGTGCAGCATTTTTCCGATGACGCCTTTATTTCTGAAGGTCAACGGCCGGACCAACAGCTCCTATAATTTTTGAGTTATGATGAGATACTAAAGTTTTTTCGATTATATATAAGAACAGCTATAGAAGTACGTTGGATTTTTTTGATATATTGTTTTTTGTCAAAATGGCGCATTTCTAAAACAAAAAGTATAAAATGCCATGAGAAAATCGTCAGAAAATTGTTTATAAAAAAAGGAACTATGCAATTTCCTTTACAGTTAAAATTTCAAGTGAATCGGTTGAAATTTGTTTGAGTTATGAGTCCGGCCGACTTGAAAAATGTAGTTTTGAGATAAACGCGTTTAAAGTTAGTAGAAAGTCACGACATATATCAAGAGGGGTTGCGCTAGAATTCGAAAATCGAGTACTTTGACATTTTTCACACTCATAATCTTTTGGAATATAATTTTATAGGTACTAAGGTACATTTTTAACAAGAAAAAATCGATTTTTGGAAAATCCTAGAGTGGCCTAAGGCCTTAAATAATGAGATTGAATAAAAAAAAATTTATTCGAATAGAATTACAAAAAATATATTTTTTAACCCTTTGTGGGCACACTGGGTAGAATCGACCCGTCGATCAACTTTTGGCGTAAATATATAATAGTTCCCGGCTTCGAATGGGACTGTATTCACCATCTTACCTGGAGTTTGAAGTATCCTCATACCATAAATTCGACCCTCTTCACATGTTGGAATAAATACTTTTTTTTCGAACGCGCACTATGCTATTATTTTTTCCCAAAAGTAGCATATCTAAGGAGTATTATGTCCAAATTTTAAGTAAAAATGTTGAAAATTCACGGAATTATGATTTTTTGAGCGAAAAAAGTGTCTTTTTGCGTTCTTACCTCTGTATGATTTTTTTTAAACATGTCGCCATTTTATTCCTTATGAATAAATTTTTCGCACATCATCTAGAAAGTTCAAAGCAAGTGTCGTAATTTTTTGAACCACTTCGGACGGATAGTTTGGTCACAATACTTTTTTTGAAAATTGACTGGGTAGAATCGACCCAGTGTGACCACCGTGATTGAATTTGGCCACGAAGGCTTAAAATTGTTTTCTCAACCTGAAGTAGTGTACTACTTTTTTTTTCTTTCTTTTAATAATAAATTATTTCACGATTGTCGTCTTGATACATTCTTACAAAGGACGTCGTATCGTTCGGCGACGTTAAATCGACTTTTGTCTCCTACGTATATTTTTCGAGCTCGTTTCCTCGTTTCTTTGTTTCTTTGTTCTTCTCTGTATTTGGCCCAATTATCACTTGGAGATAAAGTATATATAACAAGTGTGCAAAAAGTTGGGCAACTGTTTGCATAATAGGGACAAAAAGAAGAGAAATTCGGTGCTGCAATAAAAATAATCAACCGTTTAAATTTACGAGAATCAATTAGCAAGAAAAATAAAAGTGTTATCTCGTGAATTAAGAGGCTCTAATCTCATTTCATTACTTTCGAAATTGCATTCTAATTTTATTCGATCCGATAAAATTCCATTATTGTCCGTCGAAGAGGACAAGGGGTCGGGGAGGCCAGAACTCCCCGTTTTTTTTTTTAAGGAGCGAATGAAAAACAAGTCTTCCTTGGCACGGTTATTCAACGATTATATATTGGCAAATACCCGAAAAGCGATTCGATTTTCCCCACTATAAAAAAAAAACATGAAAAACAACTAACTCGACCCAATGTTCAATTTTGGAATTTTCATGATGCCCAGCAGGGCAAAAGAATCGTTAATTAAAAAAAAAATCGTAAGTGAAACTTTCCAGCGCTATGTGGCTTCCCAAGAAAGTTATTTCAAGGGAGACAATATTGAATTGTAATTCTATACGAATAAAAAAATTTACAAAAATCAGTTTCATTACTTAATTTAGACACCTCGTACCTACACGGAGATAATTAAAAAGTAATTTTTGTCGTGAATTTCACGGTAAAAATTACCGTGATATATTTCAATGTGGTGACAAGTGAGAAAAGCATAATAATTCGTATGCGACAAGTTTTTTTTTAACTCACGTTACAGAAAATTTCAAATATGCAGCTAAAATTTTACTATACAAGAAGGGTAGCGCGCACGATAATTTTTACCGAGAGCACAATACATTTTCCTATAACACTCATTAAATTTTATAATAAATCTTAAAATAACTGTTATAAAGACGATACTTTTTTATAGACATTTTTGAAAGGCATAAAATAATAAAATGCACAGTAAAATTTCGCTGATATTATATATTTTTTAAATTTCAGTTTTGCGTATTTTGTTACACATGAAAATTTACTAGAAAATCTGGTAAAATTTTCTATCTGAAGAAGAAATTTTATTTTATTTTCGTGAAAATCTGTGTGTTTACTCAGTAATAATAAGCAAAGTTTCAGTGTTGTCATCTGGTTGCCGTTACTGCACGGTAATTTTTAACATTTAATTCTCTCCGTGTACAGTTTGATAAATATAGAATCATTATTTTTTAGTTTAAAAAATCCCTCAACATTGCCTATTTTTTCTCGTCTGCATTGTATATCTCGCCTTATTCTGTATAAGTGTCGTGACATTTGTAATAATGTCAGGCGAAAAAAAATACATGGTTCCATTTAAAAAAGTGGAGTTGACCTTGACGTAGCTTCAGCGCCTCCAGCGATAAAAAAATAAGGTGGTCCAGTATGACGGCATTCTCGAACACTGAAACTTTTGTCTGAAACATTTTTGGATATGATCAATAGTTTGAGTGCTATTGCTCTGTAACACTTTATGTGCCTCACCCTGTATATATATATATATGTATTCTTTTTATTTCAATTTATCGTCGTGAATAAAATAAAATGTTAATTTTCATTACACGCCCATGTTTTTATTTTCACCTCCCATCGCACTCAATAATTATTTTATCGGCTTTGTACGCGTGTATTTTATCGCCCGCTGATAATAGTCAAGCCAAAGGGGGAAAAAAAAGGCAGCGAGATAATAGAAAATAGCGCGAGAGGACAATGATTCCGTTCGGCCATTGTTTCACCTCATTCTCGTCATTTTTTTTTTTTCTATTATTTGCTCTCGACGTGAATTACATCATAAAATCTTGGTGCGGTAGCGTGCGATTCGCCTCGTTGGCCACGCCGACCATTCTCGCGACATTTTTTTTTTTTTTTATTATTTTCATTTGAAATATTTCCAACGGGACAGAGAAAACGAGAGAGCCGAGAATGCAAGGATCGAATGGCAAAGAAAAAAAAAATAATAATAATAAAAAAAGAGACAGGATGCCTCGCCTATTCATGATTTCGGCAGGAAAAAAAATATTTTAATCGCCTCAGGAATTATATATAGATAAGTGCGGCAGTCGTACAACGCTGTGTTATTTTACCGCAAAGCTTTGTGATTTTCGTTTCTTTTTTTTTTTTTCTTCTTAATTCTTTCACTCCCCGGCATAAATGCATCACTTTTGTTCCGTTTGCACGGAGCGTGCCTCGAAAATCGTCCACGAGATCGTTATTGTCGACGTGCCAATTTCTCTCTCAATGTTCCAAGCAAATCGCTGTGGCATTGTGTTTTATCATTATTCCATGAAACGTGGCATGAATATATATATATATATATATATATATATATATATACGAGCAACGATTCTTGAAAATCGATGCAATGACGAATTTATCGAGCGAAAAATCGCGGCATGAATCCCTTTGAATTTAAAATCGCCAGGGTGCGTGCAACAATTTGCCACGAGTTTCACTTCCCGGCGCAGAATCCTATGCATTTTTACTGCCTTTCGCATTCTATTGGATGAAGTAAAAAGTTCTGAGCGTTTTTTTTTTCGCTTTATTTCGACGATGAAATTAACATAGTTAGGATTATCCGATTTAGATCAAATATGTGCCGTTTTGTTCGATAACTTTTGTCCATTTTGAAGGCAATTTCGTAATTCCGCGATTGAAGAAGTCCTCGTTCCTATTGGTAAAAAATCTTGACCAGCTCATTTTCACAAGCCTCTCTTGGGGCTAGTTTTGTACCATTAAGAAAATTTTGCAAATGCTTGAAAAGATGATAATCGCTTGGTGCCAGGTCTGGACTATACGGCGGGTGCGATAGAACCTCCCATCCAAGCTCTCGGAGCTTCTGGTGCCTCGTTAAATATGTATGCAGCCTGGCGTTGTCTTGATGGAACACAACACCCTTCTTATTGGGCAATACTGGCCGCTTCTGGTAGATCGTCTGCTTCAATCTGGTCAGTTGTTGAGAGTAGAGGTCCGAATTGAGTGTTTGGCCCGATGCGAGCAGCTCATAGTGGATGATTCCCTTCCAATCCCACCAAACACACAGCAAAACCTTCTTGGCCGTTAATCCGGGCTTGGCGATCGTTTGGGCCGGCTCACCGCGATTGGACCACGATCTTTTTCGGCTGTTCTTCTCGTATGTGACCCATTTTTCATCGCCAGTCACCATCCGCTTCAAAAATGGGTCAATTTCGTTAGGTTTCAGCAAAGAATCGCAGGCATCAATTCGGTCCAAAAGGTTCTTTTGCGTCAATTCGTGTGGCATCCATACATCGAGCTTCTTCTTGAGACCAGCCTTATGCAAATGGTTCCAAACGGTTTTCTGGCTAATCTTCAATTCCTGGGCACTGGAATAAGTGCTCACATGCCGGTCCGACTCGACGATTTTCATGATTTTATCGACATTTTCGACGATTGGCCTACCAGAGCGTGCCTCATCTTCGACGTCCATATTACCAGAACGGAATCGTTGAAACCACCGCTTTGCTGTTGCATTCGATACTCCATTGGGTCCATAAACTGCACAATTTTTTTTGGCCGCCTGCTCCGCCTTTTCACCTTGGTCGTAGTGGTGCTGAAGAATGTATCGAATTTTCTCTTTTTTTTACCTCCATTGTGGAACGCTGCAACACACAACTGGCTTCACCAAACACAAAACTGTCAAAGAACTTTTTTTGAAGCGTAATGTCACCTTTAAATCGCCGTATGGTATGACCCGATGCGATGTATACATCGTGAGATCTGGCTCACTAAAGACATCTAGCGGTAAACGCTCAGAACTTTTTACTTCACCTAATATTTGGGCATATTAATAAAATTAATATCAAATGAAATCCAACTAGGGAATTTTTTGCTTTCTTCGAGCTTATCGAAGGATAAGCCAGAGGGCTTTAATAATACGCGTATAACTTTTTGAGCTTGAAAAAAAAAGAAGAAAATCGAAAATGTATTTGAATAACTTGTACGAGGACTGTAAATTAAGTGATGAGACGGATTTTTTCAATTTTTTTATTCGAATAAAATTACAATTCAATATTGTCACCCTCAAAATAACTTCCTTGGGAAGCCACACAGCGCTGAAGATGGTTTTTCCCAATCCTCATAGCAGTGCTGAAACTTGGATAATGGAATAACCTTCAACTGGTCGATAACAGCCGTTTCAATGTTTTCGAGTGTCCCAAATTGACGTGTTTTGAGGTGATTTTGAAATCTCGTGAAAGAGGAAAAAGTCACAAAGACTCAAGTCAGGCGAATAAGGAGGCTGAGGAGCCGCAGGAATGTTTTAACTGGCCAAAAACTCGTTTATTGAAATTGCTGTGCGACAGCAATTTTTCTCATCCCCAATTTCATTGGTAAAAATCTGATGAACAGTGGTGTCAGTCAAATTCAACTCTGCCCCGATCATTCTGACTGTCAAGCGATGATCTGAACGCACAAAATCCCGTATTCTGTCGATATTTTCATCGGTTTTTGAAGATTAAGGCCTTCCGCTGCGTGGTTCATCTTCAATCGACTCTCTTTCTTCTGAAAATGCCTTAAACCACGGAAAAATCTGGGCCCTTGACAAAGCACTGTCTCCGTAGGCCTGCTGAAATTTTGCAAAAGTTTCTGTTGCACTGTGCCCAAGTCTGAAGCAAAACCTGATAGCACACCGTTGCTAGAAATTGGAGTCACTAATTTTTAGAACGTACTAGAAAAAAATGTTTCATAAAAAAAAATCGCTACGAACAACCAAATGACTCTGGCGAGTTTATACTCGCATTGAAGGCGTATCACATGTTCACCTGCCACCTCATTACTTAATTTACACACTTCGTACATGTATGAAAGCATTTATAAAAAATCCTTGCAAAGTGCCGTCATCAAAATTGGCAGCATGAGGGCCACAAATTTTGAAGATTGAGCGGAAGACCGAAAATTGTCATAATCCGCACGGCAATAGGCAGAGTAGTGGGAGATTTCGAAAATATCGTTTTTTTTTAAATTGAAATCGCCAGCATTTGAAAAAAGATTTTCATCTGAAAGAAAGAAATACTTTGGCGAAAATTGTTTATAGCAAGAGGCGTTTTCAACAAATCGAGAAGGTCTGCGCATAATTATGGGAAATTTAATTCGATGATGGAAGTTCGGGTGTTGGCATAACAATTTTTCGGAATCAGACAAACGGCAGCGTTTTTTAAAACCCGAAGGTTTCATCGGAAGATAAAACGATTGTTTTTTCCATCCTCTAGACTAGGGTCATCCAATAATAAAAACAAAACAAACAAAGCGAAACTCGATCCAAGAAAATGCATTGAAAAAAAATATTCCGAATTCATTGGCGTTTCAATAAATAAAAAAATTAATGAAACGAAAGAAAATTCAATAAAATGCAATAAAATAAAATAAAACATAACAAAACAGAACTTACGTCGTCAAAATCTATTTAAAAAAAAAGATTATCTGCATTTATTGAAATTTTAATAAAAACAATTAAAACATTTTTTAAAAACCCGAGAAAATCATTTTTCCAAAAATGTAAACATCGTGAACGAAACGTCCAAATTCATTAAATCGTGGAATCCGTTACCCCCGAAGATAAGTTTCTCAGCTAAACTGTGCGGATTCGAAATTCTTGCGTCAAAGAAATGTAAAAATGTCCGATTGCACGCTGTTCTCGCGAGCTTTTGAAAGTTCGTTTCTAAAAGGCCTCGTTCCCGGTCTTACAGTCGCAGGACTGCAAGAAAGAACGAAGAAAGAAGCCGTGGCAAGCAGTGAGGGCTTGGGGGGAGTGGACAGAAAACAACTGTCACAGAGGTTCCGCAAGGATTGGCATTTCTACGCGCCGAACTATTCCCAGGTTTGACGAGAGATTGATGCGCCCCTTACCTTCACCGATGCCGATAGCTCCCGGGACCGATCGTGGGCAGCGTTCTTTGGCTCTCCAGACGTTGAAGATCCCTTCTATAAGACAGAGAGAGAGAGAGAGAGAGAGAGGAGAGAGAGAGAGAGAGAGAGGAGAGAGAGAGAGAGAGAGAGAGAGAGAGAGAGAGAGAGAGAGAGAGAGAGAGAGAGAGAGAGAGAGAGAGAGTGAGAGAGAGAGAGAGAGAGAGAGAGAGAGAGAGAGAGAGAGAGAGAGAGAGAGAGAGAAGGAAGATCCATATATCGAGTGAATTAGAAACGGAGAAAAGATCTGTCCAAAAGAAAAAGAAAGGGTTAGCCGGCTTCCTTGCTACGAGCGGCGAGAGAAGCGACCAGCAAAAAGATAACGAAGAGGAAGAAGGAGAGAAGAAGAGGAGACTGTGTTGCGGAACACAGTAGCGAGGAGAAACGTGCGCTGATCCCTCAGTTGCACACGGATATAAAAGTTTATTCTCCGGGTACTTTTACACACACACACACACATACATACATACACACATATATATATATATATAGTGGAACACACACAGACACACACCCACACACGCACTCACACACCTCCACACACCCACACACACACACACACACACACACACACACACACACACACACACACACACACACACACACACACACACACACACACACACACACACACACACACACACACACACACACACACACACCCACACACACACACACGCACGCGCGCGTATAAATATAAATATAAATATATATACATATATTTATATATGTGTGTGTGTATGTATGTATGTATACAGGGTGTCCCTCTTATCTCTGCCACCCGAAATAACTCGGTAATTATCGACGTCACGAAAAAATGTTCCAGACAAAAGTTGTACGGTGTGAAGGGGGCCATCAAATGCGACCAATTTTTTTTTTTTATTTCGGTGGAGACGCTGACGCACAGTGAATGTCACCTTCACTTTTTTAAATGGAATGGTACATTTTTTTTTTTCAACCATCTTGTGGAGCACCTCAAGCCGCATAAAAAACATTAGAGGGTCAAAGTCGTTCAAGCTCATTCAAGGTCAGTATCGATGAAAATCGGATCGATACCAAAAATATTTTCAAATTTACATTTTATTTCAATAGATGTTCAAAATGACCTCCACCAGCCTCCAAAGATTTTTGCAGTCGGACAGTCAGACACTGTTTCGATCGTAGAATGCTTTCCGGAGTGTTGCTGTTACACGCATTGATGATGCGTTCTCGCAATGTTCTCCGGTGTTGTGGGCATATCTTGATGCATTTGATGGCCCCCTTCACACCGTACAACTTTAGTCGGGAACATTTTTTTGGTGACGTCGATAATTACCGAGTTATTTCGGTTGGCAGAGATAAGAGGAACACCCTGTATATATATATATATATATATACATATATATATATATACAGGGTGGACCATTTAACGTGACCACCCTAAATATCTCCGTTGCCTTTAGAGTGACGAAAAAAATGTCACGAGGTAATTTGATTGATTTCGAAGGGCTGATACAGTGGTGAAAAATTCATTTTTGTCAAGGTCATAGTTTTTGCGTTCTCAAGGTCATCAATGGTTTTTCAAATGGGAACATGTTTTTTTTTATTAAGAAGTTGTAGCTGATATTCAGACGAATCCAACGACCTGTGATATCATGACCTTGAAACGATTTTTCACCAAAATATACGTGTAAAAACGGGAAATCGTGATGGTATTGACAATAAGAATATCCGAATAATGTCATTGATTTTTTGTCCAGAAAATGTATTGTAACGAATGTTCGAAGTGATGGCCATTAACCTCGACACATTTTTGAAGACGTCGGATGAATGATTCTCTCGACCTTCGAATAGTTTCTGGTGTGATAGCGGCGCAGATTATCCAACGGATACAATAATGTCAATAGTCGGAGATGTTTCTGACGTTTGTAAATACTGGCATTGTAACGTAGTAAAACTATAGTAGAGTGAAAACAATCTACCAATATTAGAATCAGTAGACAAGTGTATCCATCCAAAGTAACATATGTAGTAACCGTATCGAAAATATTATTGTACAGTCAAGCAGAGTAATTGTACAGTAAAGCATGATGTTCCGACGACGCCGGCGAACATGCGAGAACGAATTACAAGAGCCTGCGCCGCTATCACACCAGAAACTATTCGAAGGTCAAGAGAATCATTCATCCGACGTCTTCCAAAAATGTGTCGAGGTTAATGGCCATCACTTCGAACATTTGTTACAATAAATTTTCTGCACAAAAAATTCAATTACATTATTCGGATATTCTTATTGTCAATACCATCACGATTTCACGTTTTTACACGTGTATTTTGGTGAAAAATTATTTCAAGGTCATGATATCATAGGTCGTTGCATTCGTCTGAATGTCAGCTACAACGTCTTAATAAAAAAAAACAACATGTTCCCATTTGAAAAACCATTGATGACCGTGAGAACGCAAAACCTATGACCTTGACAAAAATAAATTTTTCACCACTGTATCAGCCCTTCGAAATCAATCAAATTACCTCGTGACATTTTTTTCGTCACTCTAAAGGCCACGGTGATATTTGGGGTGGTCACGTTCAATGGTCCACCCTGTATATGTATATATATATATATGTGTGTCTATGTGTATAAAGCAAAATGTTTCATTGTGTCTGTGTATTTTGTATGTTTGTTCTTCTTGTCCGCTCGAAGCACATCGACGACAATAAAGGGCGCCGCCCGGAATTTTGAGCGTCGGCTTCACCTCTGTCGCAGTTATTTCCTACCTTTTCATCGTTCGTCTCGTTTCATTTATCCGCCTCTTTCCGCTCACTTATATCAAGCACACCCCTCCTTCATCTTTCCTTCTTCTCATCCTCGCCGCCGCTTCGGACGGTAGATTCGTAAAAACGAAAAATATTTTTCCAATTCGCGACACGAGGTTGCTGCGCGCGGCGAACACGCGGAACAGCAACGCGCGGCGTTCTATGAAATTTTTCTCTCGCGTTGCGGCGCGACGGAAACGCTCAAACGTATCTCGGTGGCAAGCAAAAATTTTTCGACTAATCGCGCGAGAAAATATTGTCCTACTTGTGTGAAATTGTGGATTGAATTATTTTGTAAATTGGCGAGATGGCGGAGTAAGTGATGGGAAAGGAAGGAATTTTTTTTTTTCCTTTTTTTTTTCTAGAGAAAGAGAGAGAGAGAGAGAGAGAGAGAGAGAGAGAGAGAGAGAGAGAGAGAGAGAGAGAGAGAGAGAGAGCGATTTATTGATTAATTGATGATTATAATTGTGCCCTATGGGAGAGCGGGGCACTACGTGCCACGGGGCACAGTGAGCCACATGCGGTTTCTCGCCGGTTTGTAGCTCGTAAATTCCAAAATTTTATGTGTTGTACCGCGATTTATATTAGGTTTCGTCGAGCCTAAAAGAAAGTCGACAGCAGCTCACAAAGGATTATTGAAAATTCAAAAATGATTTGAGGCTTGATAAAAAAAATATTTCCCTCGCCGGGAAAACGTAAAATCCCGACTAGAAATTTTGATCCGGCAGCCTGAAGACTGATCAGGCCCCGATCAGGCTGTAGTCCGGAATACCGTAATACGGCACGCCTGATCAGGGCCGGATGTCCGCAGGATCAGTGGAACCGTAGTATGGCCGTAAAAAGGCACCCTGATCAGGCCGTAGCAGGGTAGTCTGTGCGGCGCCGTAACAAGGCGTCCATGGACGTCGGGTTACGGGGCCGTAATCGGCAGCCGGATCAGGGTCGTAAATGGCATCCGGATCAGGGCCGTAATCGGCAGCCGGATCAGGACCGTAAATGGCAGCCGGATGAGGGCCGTAAACGGCAGCCGGATCCGGGTCGGATGCCAAAAAGCGTTACACGCCTGATAAAGCCCTGATCCGGCCGCCTGTTCAGTGCCGTAGTACGGGATACGGATGTCGGATCCGGCCCTAGTCAGTCCCGTAGCAAAATTTCTAATCGGGATACACCGACTGCTTTCTGTAGCGGTTCCGGTTTTTGGTTCTAATCGATAGTTTTATTATTTATGATGCTCTCAGTGACTTGTGTTTTTCCATTCGTACTTTAATTAAAAGTTATTTTCATTGATAATCAAATATTTTACTCGTGGGATACAATGTGTCACCGAGTGGTGGGGCAAAATGAGTCGACTTCCAATGAGGAAACAAAGAAGTTACGACGTTCCGAAGAAGCGCAATGTGTCACGGGCAACTGTCAACCACATGGGAGTTCTCGTACTTTTGTAGCTTGTAAAATTCGAAATTTGTTGTGCTGTCCCGTGATTTATATTAAGTTTCGGCTGGCTTAAAAGAAAGTCAATAGCAGCTCACGAAGAATTATTAAACATACAAAATTAATTTGAGCCGCGAAAAAAAAAAATCGCTTGCCGGGAAAACGTCAAATATTGTGGGGCAATTGTGTGGGGCACAATGTGTCATCGAATTGTTGAGCACAATGAGTCGACTCCCAATGTTATTGGCAAATAATACCCGTTGTGAAATTATCCGTATGTATATGGAAATCTGTTATCTATGTTAGGAAAATTATAAGAGTTTCAATCGGCTCGTTGTATCCTACGTTTCGCAGCACTTGACACAATGTATCCACCAATCTGACACATTGCGCCCCAACCGTGGGGCACAATAAGCCAATCCGCCAATTTTTTTTCCCAAAACCCATTATTTTCGGATTTTCAATCTTTTTTCAAAAAACATGGTAGCATTATTATACGCCCAAAGGTCTATAAAATCGGTTATGACCGTTTTTTTTTCTAATCAGACGACGTTGGTAAGAGTGAAAATTCGATAGAAAAAAAGTGACACACTGTGCCCCACCTTCCCCTATAAAACTTTATGGGGTAAAGAAGGTATTTGTAAAAATGTACATAAATAAAGTAAATGCAATTTAAAAAAGATACAAAGTATAACATAAAATATTATCATTGTTATTAGCATTCAGTATTACTTTATAACATAATAATAATAATTATTATTCTTGCTATTGTCATCATTATTAACATTGTTAACAAAAAAGTGAAATAAGAGAGCGAGACAGATGGTGGCCGTGAGGTAACATATAGGGAGTTTATGCCGCAGGAATTCACGAAGGGACCATTAATCGCCCTATGAGTAAACTCACCCTAAATCTTTCGATAGCTTACGCGCTGTGAGTTCCCGGGCCGGGTTTCTCTTGTCGCGATGAGGGGCCCAAAAGGGATGAGACTCGACGTTTTCGCGAACGTCTCTCGCACGGGACGACAATGCGCGCGAAATAGTGAGGAGAGGAAAAGCGAAGAAAACCTCGACAGCGAGAGAGGAAGAGAGAGAGAGAGAGAGAGAGAGAGTCAGAGGGAACGGGCAGTCGATCGGAGAAGAAAAGAAAAATGCCTTCCGGAAACCGGAACCGGGCGCGACTAGAAGACGCGCTTCTGGTGTATCCCAGCGAGCACATCAATTATATACAACTAGTAGATAGTTTCGCACCCTCGTCGTAGCTCTGTCCATATCCGTACGAAAAAAAGCAAAAAAAAAATATATATATATTTCGACAATAAAAAACAAGAAGGATCGTGGCAAATTCGTTTGCGAATGAAACTTCGGTGATCGAATAATATAATTATGGAAAAAGAATTAATTTTGTTCGAATAGAATGGAAAAATTGGCGCTTGAATAGAAAGAATGACCCTTGAATTGAAAAATGGCCCTCGAATGGAACAAGGGTTCTTAAATTGATAAAATGGCCCTCGAACGAAAACATGGCCTATTGAATAGAAAAATAGCCAATTGAATGGGAGAATGACCTACTGATCGAAGAAATGGCCCTCGAATGGAAAAAATGGCCTCCAAATGGAAAAAATAGCCTATTGAATAGAAAAATAGCCAATTGAATGGAAGAATGACTTACTGAACGAAAAAATGGCCCTCGAATGGAAAAAATTGCCCTTGAATGTAAAAATAGCCCTTGAATGTAAAAAATGGCCCTCGAATGGAAGAAAATTGCCCTCGAATGGAAATAATGGCCTCCGGATGGAAAAATGGCCTCCGAATAAAAAAAATGGCCTCCAAATGGAAAAAATGGCCTATTGAATAGAAAAATAGCCAATTGAATAGGAAAATGACCTGCTGAACGAAAATATGGCCCTCGAATGGAAAAAATTACCCTTGAATGTAAAAAGTGGCCCTCGAATCGAAAAAAATTGCCCACGAATGAAAAAAATGGCCTCCGGATCGAAAAAATAGCCTCCAAATGGAAAAAAATGACCCACGAATGGAAAAAAGTGGCCTCCGAATGGAAAAATGGCCTTCCATCACAGAGTCCCTCACGGAGTAGTAAAGCTTCGTTGCCATTTGTCATGGAACGGAGTCAAGAGACCTGCTTTCGTTGGTAAAAAATATTCATGAAAATTTTTCGGATCTTATTCGAATAGAAAGGAAAAAATGGCCCCTGAATGAAAAGAATGGCCCTTGAATGTAAAAAATGGGCTCTCGAATGAAAAAAATTGCTCTTCAATGGAAAGTATGGTCCTTAGATAGATAACATGGACCTTGGGTGAAAATATGTTCTATTGAATGGAAAAAACGGTCTATTTAATGGAGAATATGGCCTATGGAATGGAAGAATGACCTATTAAACGAAAAAATGACCCTCAAATGGAAAAAAATGGCCTCGCATGGAAAAAAATGGCCTCGAATGGAAAAAATTGCCCTCCAATAAAAAAATGGCCCTCAAATGAAAAAAATGGCCTCCAAATGAACAAGAATTACCCTTGAATGGAAAGAATGGCCTCTAAGTGGACAAATTAGCCCCGAATGGAAAAAATGGCCTCCGAATGGAAAAAAATGGCCTCCCAATGGAAAAATGGTCCTCAAATGAAAAAAAATGGCCTCCAAGTAAACAACAATTACCCTTGAATGGAAAAAATGGCCTCAAAATGGACAAAATGTCCCTCGAATGGAAAAAAATGGCCTCCGAAGGGAAAAAAATGTCCCTCGAATGGAAAAAATGGCCTCCGAATAGAAAAAATGGCCCTCCGTCACAGAGTTCGTCACGGAGTATTAAAACTTCATCGCCATTTGTCAGGGACGGGAAAAAAAAAAAAAAAATTCCGTTCACCACTGCACGGAACCTTCCCCTTAAGGTTTATTCTTGCGGTTACACTGTCGAGCAGTACAAATTCCTCTTGTTTTCTCGACTTTCGCAATTCCCCTCGTTCATAAGTGAACTCGCGCGCACGAGTGCAGACACAATGAGTGTCGCAGCGAGTCCATGAGCCCAAACCAATCTCTCGGAAAAGTCGCGCAATAAACGCGGTGCGGCGCTTTTTTTTTTTTCTTCTTGCATTGCGCTATAAGTTGTTTTTTTTTTTCTTGCCTCGGTGTCAAAGCGTCAAAATACCAGCACGCACACACGAACACGATTTTATATTGAAATACGTGTAGTTCGTGCAGGTAAAAATAAAGTGCCGGCTAAACGTGTGTCGCGATGATGTAAAATCTCAATACTATGTATTACGCGGATTGCGCGAGGTAAGTGTATATATGTATATGTATTAGAATATATCGGTGAAACCAAGGATCGAGTGTGCTTGTGTGTGCAAGATTTTTTGTCTCTCTCGTTTTTTTTAATCTTCTCGACTGTGCGCTACGTAGTACGGAGGACGATGTTTGTACGGAACACATTGTCATTAACAGGCATTGGCTCAGAAGCAGCGGCAAATATAGGGGACAGTAAAACTTTCATGCGTGCGTGGAAATGATCGTCTCTATGGGGATTTTCATATCGATTTTAAGGGGCCAGTCCACTTTGAAAATTTCAAAAAATCGATTTTTTTTTACTGTTTTCGAAAGTACATACATTCAGAAATATTGTGTCAATATGGCCGATTAAGTTTAGGTAAGAGTTTTTCATAGTATAAACTTCAAACGCGTTTTTCTCGAAACAACGTTTTCAAAATCTAGCTCCATCGTATCTCTAAAACTAATAAACCGATTCTCTTGAAATTTCAACCACATATTGTAAACATGATTCGCAACAAGATGACCCTCGATGGTTTTAAAATTTTGATTTTTACTCTTTTTTTTGTTGCGAAAAACTGCGAAAAAAACGCGTTTTTTTTTTACTTTTTTCGTTTTTCATCTGCCATTTTTTTATTTTTTGATAAAACTTTATATCCGAGGGTCATTTTGTAGCTGGTGTCATACTGAATCTAATGGACTTTGATTTTTTTGTCTCAGACAAGCCGTTGCCGAGTTGCGATGGAGCTACCTAGCTCACCTATTTTTCAGGCGTTACGTTAAACTATAGTTTTTGTACTTAAAAATGAATAAAAATGAATTAAACATTTTTTTTTAATGTATTTCAAGACTTTATTTATCAGCCCAACAACTTTTATATTCATATCTTTTATAAAATCCTCAAAAAAAAATCACGAAAATAGCCTTTTTTTCGTGGCTCCAAAGTGGACTGGCCCCTTAACGATTGTGTTATCCTGATGCTTTGAGCATTTTAGTCTTTGGTTTTTTTTTAACCATTCGCGAATTTTCAGTTGAATAAAGCTATATTGGAAAGAGGCCTGCATTAGGTAAATCAGGGTTGCAAGGTTTAAATCAAATTTATAATAAATTTACATCATATTTATGAAATTTGTCTAATTTTTCATATTTACTACAATATTTTCATCAGATTTGTAATGTTCGAGTCAGATTATAATTAAAAAATTAGATTCATTATATATCTAAATATATAAATAATATAAATATTTATATATTTATAAATATAAATATATATTTATAAGTATATAAATATATATTATAGATAAACCCGATTTATCTATAATATACGTAAATCGAATTTATATAATGAATTTAATGTTCTTTTAAAAAGGCCGATGATATTTGGACGGGAAATATAATATTTAAAAATAACTGCAATATTAAAATTAGATTTTTAATGTTTAAATCAGATTTATAACATTAAAAACAGATGAACAATATTTTTATCAAACTTATAATATTTTAATCAGCCATATAACATTTGAATCAAATTTATACCATTAAAATCGAATTAATAACATTTTAATCAAACTTACAATATTTCATCCATAAACATCAACCATGGAATATTTCGATCGGATTAATAATATTTTCATAAATTATATATTTCAATCGGATTTACAACATTAGAATGACATTAATAACATTTTAATCAAATTTATAATATTCAAATCAGATTCATAACATCTGAATCAGATTTATAAACATTTTAATCAGATTTCCAACATTAGAATCGGATTAATAATATTTTAATCAAACGTATAATATTTCAATGAGATTAATCATATTTCAATCAAACGTATATCATTTAAATCAGCGGCATAACATTCAAATAAGATTCAAACAGCAGTACATGAAATATATTTAAATTAGATTTAAATGGCTCCCAAATTGAAACGTTTATTCAACAGACCCCGGTCGAAAACTTCACCAAACGAGCCCTTCCACTTCTCACAGTCCCGAGTAATATGAACGAATCTCTGAATTCCACGCCACCCCCATGAATCAGGACAAGTTCCTTCACTTCTTTCCGAATTTATTCCCATAGTGTAGAACCGATTCTACCCTGACAGAAAAATTCTCTTCATATTAACTAGATGCGTCTATTTGATTTTTTTTTAATTTGACTTAACTAGATTTTCCGTGAAATCAGATTTTTCCTATTGCATTCCATTATTAAATGTATTTATTTTAAATATATTTATTCATTCAAATCAAGATCTATTTAATATCGTGTAATAACTAAATATTTTATTTATTCCTAATAAATCTGTGATTTGATTTCATCTGGTAGTATAAGACAAAAGAGACAGATGGAAAAATGGTATTTATTAGAAGAATGTTGTTTGGGTTTCTATGGCCTTTCTATACATCAATAGTCGCGCCTGTTAATAAAAGGCACGACGATACTTTTCTTTTTTTCCAACTAACAACGTTGTTAGTGAAAAAAAATAGAAATATAATTTAATCTTTTTCACCGCACTTTTATGTCAAGGTAAAAAAAGTATTTGCACACCTCGTGTTTTTCAAATTATCCTGTGAAAAAAAAATACTTCAGCATTTTTTCTTTCTTCGAAGAGAAATAAAATGTTCGAAAAAAAATAAAAGGTTCGATAAAAATTTTCGGGAAAAAAAATAAAATGTTCGAGAAAAATTTTCGAAAAATAAAATAAAATGCTAAAGCTTTTTATTCATTTTTTTCGACGGACAATTTGAAAAATGCGAGGGGTGCAAATACTTTTTTACCCACTGTATGTTCCTTTCTCGTATTCATGCGATATATCGTGTTTTAATTTGAATCCAATCTTTATTTATTTAATTTGAATATATTTAATATTTCTAAAGAATAGCTTGAAGAAATTAGACAAAAAATTTTAATAAATAGGGTTGCAGACAAGAAAAAAACCTATTTGATTTAAATAGATCCTATTTAAATTGAATACTGTTTTTTTGGCAGTGTACTTTACTGGCACCCTTATTATCCCGATCCAGCGAGACGACGTCTCGCAGGAGACGTCGTCTCGCTGCAGACCTCGTGTTTTTCAAGTGATCCCGTAAAAAAAAAAATAACTAGCATTTTTTTTTCGAAGAAAAATAAAATGTTCGAAAAAAATATAAAATTTTCGATAAACATTTTCGGGAAAAAAATTAAAATGTTCGAAGAAAAAAATGTAATGTTCGAGAAAAATTTTTGAAAAAAGAAATAAAATGCTAAAGGTTTTTATTTACTTTTTTCGAAGGACAATTTGAAAAATGCAAGGGGTGAAAATACTTTTTTTACCCACTGTATGTTCCTTTCTCGTATTCATGCGATATATCGTGTTTTATCTTTATTTATTTAATTTGAATGTAATCTACGATTATTTATTTTGAATATATTTAATATTTCTAAAGAATAGCTTGAACAAATTAGAAAAAAAAAATTGAAACAAATAGGCTCGCAGTAGGCCGTGAGACAAGAAAAAAAACCTATTTGATTTTATCCTATTTAAGGGGCCAGTCCACTTTGGAGCCACGAAAAAAAGGCTATTTTCGCGATTTTTTTTTGAGGATTTTATAAAAAATATGAATATAAAAGTTGTTGGACTTGATAAATAAAGTCTTGAAATACATTTAAAAAAAAAGTTTTAATTCATTTTTAAGTACAAAAACTATAGTTTAACGTAACGCCTCAAAAATAGGTGGGCTAGGTAGCTCCATCACAACTCGGCAACGGCTTGTCTGAAACAAAAAAATCAAAGTCCATTAGATTCAGTATGACACCAGCTACAAAATGACCCTCGGATATAAAGTTTTATCAAAAAATAAAAAAATGGCAGATGAAAAACGAACAAAGTAAAAAAAAACGCGGTTTTTTTCGCAGTTTTTCGCAACAAAAAAAAAGAGTAAAAATCAAAATTTTAAAACCATCGAGGGTCATCTTGTTGCGAATCATGTTTACAATATGTGGTTCAAATTTCAAGAGAATCGGTTCATTAGTTTAAGAGACACGATGGAGCTAGATTTTGAAAACGTTGTTTCGAGAAAAACGCGTTTGAAGTTTATACTATGAAAAACTCTTACCTAAACTCAATCGGCAATATTGACACAATATTGACACAATATTTCTGAATGTATGTACTTTCGAAAACAGTAAAAAAAAAAAATCGATTTTTTGAAATTTACAAAGTGGACTGGCCCCTTAAATTGAATACTTTTTTTTTTTGCCAGTGTACTTTACTAGCACTCTTATTATCCCCATCCAGCGAGACAAAGTCCCGAAACTTCGCTGCACACCATTTGCATCGTTCAGGCGACCCTTCGAGGCTCCCCTTCGAGAGATATCTCGTAAAAAAAGGAATGCACTGTAATTTGCGGCTTGAAATTTTCGTTCTATCGATGTGGAATGGCCCATACACGTATACGACAGAGAGTAAACAGTCGGCTCTCATGAGGCAGGGTTACACATCGGTTCAATGCCGAACCGGTGATTGATAGGTAACTTCTAACCTCAGTTTGCATCGAAGATTACGAGCGTACGGTACGCTCGTATTGGTTACGTATGTAAATTGGAAAGATACGAGGGTCAGCCGGGAGTATCAAATACACGCATACACACGTAAACGTGTGTACGTGTGAAGGCGTCCATAGTACATGTGTCATCTCTCATCATTTGCAATATCTCTCTCGGTGCCCGTTACGCGCGAAATATATCGACTTGCAAATGTATCTCCGAAGTGTCGAACGAGACGTGTCACACTTGCTACTTCGTTTACACGCGTCTTCGATCCTGATCCTGGGCTACATTCGCAATGTTCTCAGCCAGGAACTTTGGCCCGGGATTCACTCCAAGCTCGAGCGATGATTGCGCACTTACGCAATTACACTCACTTTTATCGAAGTGAAAAGTTGGCGTAACCGTCGATGGTGTTGGCTTTTTTTTCTTTTATTTATTCATTTTCCAGTCGTAGCTGTTTCATTGCGTGTGAAAGTGAAAATCTGCAAGGCATTGGATGATAAATGATTTTTAGCTGACTGGAAACGTCATTGCTGATGGCAACGAATTGGTCATTGGAAAAATGGAGTGGTTGGCTTTTTTTTTGGGATTATTCCAGCGTACTTTCATCTTGACCCTGGAAGTCATGACTTAGGTCCGTTTCCAGCCCAAATTTGTTTTTAAAAAAATGAGGTTTTTGCTGACTTCCGTTTTTCAGTCTTAGAATGGATTTTTCACTAATTACACGCTAATTGAATCAAATGTGTTGCACATCATTCTCTTCCTTATGAAAAAAAAAACGAAACAATTCATGTATGGTCCATTTATTAAAGTCTATTTATCCTGTAGGACCGGTTTCATTATCCAAAAAAGCGTGGGGTGCATGAAGACCCCAGTCATGCGTTTGAAGGTGAAAAAAATGAGTCATGATTTATAGGATTAAGGGGCCAGTCCACTTTGGAGCCACGAAAAAAAGGCTATTTTCGCGATTTTTTTTTTTGAGGATTTTATAAAAGATATGAATATAAAAGTTGTTGGGCTTGATAAATAAAGTCTTGAAATACATAAAAAAGAATTTTAATTCATTTTTATTCATTTTTAAGTACAAAAACTATAGTTTAACACAACGCCTCAAAAATAGGTGGGCTAGGTAGCTCCATCACAACTCGGCAACGGCTTGTCTGAAACAAAAAAATCAAAGTCCATTAGATTCAGTATGACACCAGCTACAAAATGACCCTCGGATATAAAGTTTTATCAAAAGATAAAAAAAATGGCAGATGAAAAACGAAAAAAGTAAAAAAAAACGCGTTTTTTTCGCAGTTTTTCGCAACAACAAAAAAAGAGTGAAAATCAAAATTTTAAAACCATCGAGGGTCATCTTGTTGCGAATCATGTTTGCAATATGTGGTTCAAATTTCAAGATAATCGGTTCATTAGTTTTAGAGATACGATGGAGCTAGATTTTGAAAACGTTATTTCGAGAAAAACGCGGTTGAAGTTTATACTATGAAAAACTCTTACCTAAACTCAATCGGCAATTCCTGCACCGTACAACGCTCGTCATCGCGATTGTCGGCGAATCCGATGGCGATCGGGCCAAGTTTGACTGAGAGAGCTCGGATTTTCATAAAATTTTGACACAATATTTCTGAATGTATGTACTTTCGAAAACAGTAAAAAAAATCAATTTTTTGAAATTTTCAAAGTGGACTGGCCCCTTAATATTTCGCTGGCCACTTGCAAATGGACAACTCTCAGAATTCAATGTCATCCAAGTGATCCGTAGAGACAATATTGAATTGTAATTCTATTCGAATGAAAAAATGGAAAACAATTGGTCTCATTACGTAATTTACACACCTCGCATTTAAGGATTTTTCAAAACAACCCCTAATTAAGGGTGCAACGGGGTGTTGGGATGGGAAAATCGAATTTTCTGCTGTTATCTTAATGAAATTTGGAAGATATGTTCCTTAAGGGACTATTCTACTGCGAAGGTTAAAAAAATAAGCTACTTTTAATCTTTTTTTTTAACTGTTGCATGTATCGGTACGATTTTTTTTTTGGCTTAAATGTACACTTTTGCAGAATAGAAAACATTTTTTTTTGTTGCATATAAATGTATATTTATTTAACAATTGATAATCGTGTAAAGGCATGAAAAAAAGGTATGTCACTGGCGTTGATAATTTGCGCTCTCCAGGTAATCTGAAAGAAAAAATTCAAAAAGATTCTTAATCTGCATGAGTGTCGCTATCGCCCGAACTAGAATTATTATTTCATATTGCAAAATAACAAAATGGCGTCGTTTTTTGCAAAAGTATTCGAAAAACACTTTTTTTCGTTATAATTCGTCCAGAAGTGTAAGTAAAAATTAATATTTTTTAATAACTCTAGTTCGGGCGATAACAACACTCATGCAGATTAATAATCTTTTTGAATTTCTTGCTTCAAATTACCTGGAGAGCGGAAATCATCAACGCCAGCGATATACTTTTTTTTTCATGCCTTCGAACGATTATAAATTGTTAAACAAATATACATTTATATGCAACAACAAAAAAATTGTTTTCTATTCTATAAGAGTGTACCTTTAAGCGAAAAAAAAGTTTGTACCAATACATGCAAAAGTTTTCGAAAAAAAAATTATTAAAAAATAGCTTATTATTTGAGCCTTCACAGGAGAATAGCTCCTTAAGGTATTACTGGATGGATATTAAGGCCTTATATACGCGATTTCACCGATTTTCGAAGGTACTTTTCTAGACGCGGTTAAAACAAAATGACGCATCTATTGACAACATTTTTTTTACAGATCATTTATGCACATGGTTAAGTACATGTAAAAAAAAATCAGATATATTAACAAATGGCGGAGATATAACATAATAAAGCAATGTATTTTTTTTACGCGCGCGTTGATGGTGAAAGTTCTCGGCATCGATGTGGGTGTCTGAAAAAAATGAACATATTTATAATTGCATAACGAATGTATCTTCAGTGTGGACCAACAATATTATTTAAAAAAAATTATTATAATAAAAATTCGAAACTTAAAATTTTTTTACTCAATTTTCTGTCGGTATTTTATTTTTTATATTTTTTTGTGTCATTGAAATGTTTGTTTCTGTGGTTCACACGATAGGTGATGATACTAAGAATATGTTGTAAAAATTTCAAAGCGATCTGAACCTTCGTTCAAGACTTAGAACTTTCACAAGGTTCAAAAAAGTGAATCGTGGAAAAACGGCTTTGAAGTTGGCGGTCGGGCGCGCCGCGCGGTATCTATTATAAATGCAATCTTACCTTATTTGATAGCATCCTGCGAATTTTTCAATTCTGTAAAGCTTAAAATATTCCTAACCGTTCAGGCTAATGGAATCAAAAATAAATAAAAAATGAAAAATTTTGAAATTTTTCGCGTATATAAGGCCTTAAAAAATCGCAAGAATTCTTGAAAATTTAAGGTATGATAGTGCATGATAGAATAATAATACATGAATTATCTTAGAATTTGTCACTTTAGTAGTTTAATTTAGTAGTTATAAACATATAAATTTAACACGGTTGCTTATGGAAAAACAACTTCTGCAGACGTTAATGGTTGCAAAACGAAAGGGAACTAAATCGAGGTAAATTCTGAAAATATTATATCATCAAAATTTAGGATCGAGCGATTGATTATGCTAAATTTCAAATAAATCGACTGAGTAATTGTCGAGAAATTAATCAAAGTAATGAGGAGTATCGCCTTTTTTAACGATGAATTAATAGCAATCATTGGAAAACTAAATATATATTGTGTTTTTGGGGTAATTATTGATAATAATAAGATAATCTGAACGTATTCATTAAATTTAAAAATTGAGAAATTTTTTTGTTGGACAGTTGGAACAGATGTACACTCACTGATAAAACTTCAGTCAAGCACACGCCAATATCGTCGAATTTTACTTCAATTGTTATTAAAAGTGAAAAATTAACATTTCTAAGTGTTAATTTATTATTAAATTAGCTATTCGTAAGGCTAAACATGTACGACACGATCAGGACATGTAAATCCGAGATTCGCCCATTTTCGACTAAGTAAAAGTTAATTAAGAATGAAGCATCACGGTTTACATCATGTAGTGTATATTTTTTTTTCAATGCCTTCACCCAAATAGTTTTTCAGTTTCGACGTATACGCTCTTGTCAAACAGACTTTAAAATTTGAGGAAAAATATTTGACTGTTTGTTTATCAATTTTCGTTGTTGTTGTAATTTTCCTTTTTGAGATTTCATTCTTGTAGAGATAGGGCTTGAAGGAGTTGATTTCTTCCATCCGCTTTTGTACCAATCGGGGTTGAAGGGGTTGATTTCTACCATCCGCTTGTGTACCAATCGGGGCTTGAAGGGGTTGATTTCTACCATCCGCTTGTGTACCAATCGGGGCTTGAAGGGGTTGAAACGAAGCTTGGAAACGTAGCGATCGATTTTCACGAGGTAAGCATTCCGAAGGTAGCTTCTCTGGCTGATGGTAAATCATCGTCGAGGTAAGGTCGGTCGAACGAGACCAACGTGCCGAAATACCGCCATACGGTTGGGAGGGTCGCCCACCCAGAATCAAAAGCCCGTAGGATTCAAGGGAAATTCCTTGGTCCTGGCTTGGTCCTGGAAGAGCCAGGACCACCTAGGGAACACCAGGAAGAATTTACCCCTCGTGGATAAGGCAGAACACTACGAGGGTGACTGGGCGGGTTACTTTAAGGGGAGAGAGACAGAGGGAGATGGAGTAAGAGAGACGAAGGGCTTTCGTTGGAACTTGGGGGTTCAACCCCTAGCGTTTGAACGGAGAAACAACGTCGGTAAACCGATTATCAAGGGTAGTGAAATTCTTTCAGGATAATTTGAAAAATATCCTGCACGCGTCTCCTTATACTCGAAGGATCGGGGGTTAAGTAAGTTTCGAGCTACAAAAAATCATTGATCTTTTGTAGATCTATAAGATCATAATTCATTGATCTTGGAAAACTCTAGGGACATTGGAGAGCAGCCGAAGTTTTGGTTGTAAGTAATTAATTACGAGAGAAACCCAAATAAACTCATTACACTGCAAAAAAAAATATTTAATTTAAATAGGATCTATTCAAATCAAATAGGTTTTTTCTTTGTCCCGCGGCCTACCACGACCCTATTTGTTTCAAATATATATATATATTTTTTCAAGCTATTCTTTTTAAATATTAAATATATTGAAATTAAATAAATAAAGATATCGCACGAATACGAGACAGGAATATAGATTCGTGACATAAAAGTGCGGTGAAAAAAAGTTACATTATTTTTCTTTTGTTTTCACTAACAAGCCTGTTATATGGAAAAAAAGAAAGGTACACGGAGAGAATTAAAAAGTAATTTTTGTCGTGAATTTCGCGGTAAAAATTACCGTGATATATTTCAATGTGGTGACAAGTGAGAAAAGCATGATAATTCGTATGCGACAAGTTTTTTTTTAACTCACGTTACAGAACATTTCAAATACGTAGATAAAATTTTACTATACAAGAAGGGTAGCGCGCACGGTAATTTCTACCGAGAGCACAATACATTTTCCTATAACACTCATTAAATTTTATAATAAATCTTAAAATAACTGTTATAAAGACGATACTTTTTTATAGACATTTTTGAAAGGCATAAAATAATAAAATGCACAGTAAAATTTCGCTGATATTATATATTTTTTAAATTTAAGTTTTGCGTATTTTGTTACACATGAAAATTTACTAGAAAATCTGGTAAAATTTTCTATCTGAAGAAGAAATTTTATTTTATTTTCGTGAAAATCTGTGTTTAAATCAGTAATAATAAGCGAAGTTTCAGGGTTGTCATCTGGTTACCGTTACTGCACGGTAATTTTTAACATTTAATTATCTCCGTGTATCAACGTGCCTTTTATTAACAGGCACGACTATTTATGTATAGAAAGACTAACGATTTTCCTCAATTACAGAATGTCACAACGGTCTTCTAATGAAAACAATGCCATGAGATTTTTGAGAGACTGAATCGTGTTCCAGATCTGTAAATATGGAACCGGAATTTGCCCATAGATGGCCCTAGCTGTCAATGTAGTTACCGTCAAGTCGCGTCATTGGCGCCATTTGCTTTGTTGACATCTGACAAAGATTTTTAACTCACAACAATACAAGTTTCATAACCCAACATAGTTTGTTATAGCGTTGAACATGTTGAATTTTGTACCTGGAAATTACGATCTGCGGAGAGCATTAATTTTCTGTTACCATTTGAAGAAAACTGCTGCAGAATCGCATCGAATGCTTGTCGAAGCTTACGGTGAGCATGCTCTTGGTAAATCACAGTGCTTTGAGTGGTTTAATACATTCAAAAGTGGCGATTTTGACGTGAGAAACGAAGAACGTGGGAGGCCACCGAAAAAGTTTGAAGACAGCGAATTGCAAGCATTGTTGGATGCTAAAACCTGGCGAAACTGTTAATACTGAACGCTGCCGACAACAAATGATCGATTTGAATCAAGCGTTGCGTGAAAAACGACCAGAGTATCAAAAAAGGCAACACAAAGTGATTTTGCTTCATGATAATGCACCATCACACACAGCAAAACTGGTCAAGGAAACGATTGAGGCGTTTAGTTGGGAAATACTTTCGCATGCGGCTTACTCACCAGACTTGGCTCCGTCCGATTACCACTTATTTGCATCGATGGGACACGCACTTGCTGAGCAGCGTTTCACTTCTTACGAAAATGAACGAAATTGGCTTGATGACCTGGTTTGCATCAAAAGAGCAACAGTTTTTTTTGGCGTGACATCCACAAACTGCCAGACAGGTGGGAAAAATGTATAGCTAGCAATGGACAATACTTCGAATGAAATATTTTTCATCATTTTCATACAATAAACGTGTATTTTCTGTACAAAAATTCCGGTTTCATATTTACATACCTGGTACCATTTTTCCGTCTGTCTCTTTTGTCTTATACTACCAGATGCAACCAAATCACACATGTATTAGGAATAAATAAAATACTTAGTTATTAAACGATATTAAAGAGATCTTGATTTTAATAAATAAATATATTTAAAATAAATAATTTTAATAACGGAATGCAATAGGAACAATTTGATTTCACGAAAAGTCTAGTTAAGTCAAATAAAAAAAAACCAAATAAACGCATCTAATTAATATCAAAAGAATTTTTCTGTCAGTGTAATTACGAAAGAAACTCAAACAAACCCGAACAAACCCATTAATTGCGGAGGAAACCCAACCAAACCCAAACAAACGCATTAATTATGAAAGAAAAATTAATACAAGTGGATAAAATCATTTAAGGGGGGCAAATCCGAGCGAAACAGCGGGACAAATAGCTGAACCCTGAGAATTATTATCTCAAAAACCATTTGTCCGATTTCATCCAAGTTTATTTTATTCGAAAGTATAAATATTGAGGTATATTGACCAAAATTTGTATAAATATATATCAAATTGATCCGAAGTTGAACTGAAACGAAAATTTAGAAAAAAAATTCTCAAAATGTAACGTACGAAGCCCTTCGCATCGTAGAATTTTTCGAAAAAAGTTTTTTTTTTTCACAAAATTGCGCCTGATTAAAATTTACATTTATTTTTCAGCCCACATTTCTGACCTTTCCGGCTTGACAAAAAAAAATTGAGCAAAAGACAAGTCCTACGATGCGAAGAGCTTTATACAATACATGTTTAAGAATCTTTTCGAAATTTTTGTCTCAGATGTACCGACTGCATGCAATCATAACCCGGCCACAATAACATCGCGCCCAATCAATGAATATTTATTTAAAAAAAAATCATAAAGACTCAGTATAGTCTGGACAATGAAAAAATATATTTTAATCTTGGATTTTGGGTTACGCTCCAACCTCCTTAAAAGCGGTCAGCTGATTCCGTTTACGAAAAATTCAAACCGATATGTAGTGGGAATCGAAAAAAAAAAAAAATAATGGACTATTATCATAACAACGGTGATAATTCAACTTGGGTCTCGCATCTCAATTATAAACGCAGCGGGGTGGTACAAGAGAAGAAAAAAAAAACTGTTCCCCTCTGCGGAGTCTTATCAGCCGTCTGCCCGAGTTCTGCAAGCTTGATAACGTGCATGTAGACGCGATACGCACAGCTGCCAATTAAACTTTGTCGCCTCTTGCGCGTTTGAATCATCGCAGAAAGTTTCAGCAATGTTTCATCATTTTTCTTATTTTGGTCTTGTGAAAAATGTGCAGCCAAAGTGCTCGATACATTTTCAAGACAGAGGGAAAAGCTCATTGTGCTTAGGGTTGTTTTTATAATCGTTTTTTAATTCCATAAAATTGATGATCGTAAGGTATTTGGACATAAAGTCCTAAAGAATTTAACACGAGCTGGTTTTTTACATTTTTTTTGCCATTCGAATTAATTCAGATTTGTTGAAATGGTTTATAGAGACAATGAAGAAAAGTTTGGAAAATATGTTATTAGAGATTGGTGCACGGAGAGAATTAAAAAGTAATTTTTGTCGTGAATTTCACGCAATTGTCGAAAATTACCGTGATATATTTCAATGCGGTGACAAGTGAGAAAAGCATAATAATTCGTATGCGACAAGTTTTTTTTTAACTCACGTTACAGAAAATTTCAAATACGTAGCTAAAATTTTACTATACAAGAAGGGTAGCGCGCGCGATAATTTTTACCGAGAGCACAATACATTTTCCTATAGCACTCATTAAATTTTATAATAAATCTTAAAACAACTGTTATAAAGACGATACTTTTTTATAGACATTTTTGAAAGGCATAAAATAATAAAATGCATAGTAAAATTTCGCTGATATTATATATTTTTTTAAATTTAAGTTTTGCGTATTTTGTTACACATGAAAATTTACTAGAAAATGTGGTAAAATTTTCTATCTGAAGAAGAAATTTTATTTTATTTTCGTGAAAATCTGTGTTTTACTCAGTAATAATAAGCGAAGTTTCAGGATTGTCATCTAATTACCGTTACTGCACGGTAATTTTTAACATTTAATTCGCAACGTGTGAGTATATTAATATTATTTCTATTTTGCCTGTTGCAAAAATCATAAATAATTGGTTATTTTATTAACTTTAGTCTATCGCTGACTGGACAAGTACTACAATTTATGTTAAATTTTCTATTAAATCTCATGGCTTTGTTTTCATTAGAAGACCATTGTAACATTCTGCAGTTGAGGAAAAGGGTTAATCTTTTCTATGCATAAATAGTCACTCCTGTTAATAAAAGGCACGTCAATACCGTTCTTTTTTTCCAAATAACAACCTTGTTAGTGAAAAAAAAGAAAAATAATTGGACTTTTCTTCACCGCACTTTTATTTCATGAACCTATATTCATTTTTTGTATTCATGTGATATACTGGGTTTTATCTTTATTTATTTAGTTTGAATATATTTAATATTTAAAAACAATAGCTTGAACAAATGAAAAAAATTGAAACAAATAGAGAAGGGCGTGAGATATGGAAAAAACCTATTTCATTTAAATAGATCCTATTTAAATTGAATATTTTATTTTTTTGGCAGTGTATTATCTTTAATATTGATATTTTATTATTTTCAACATTAGTATATGATTATTTTTTTGCCAACATTTATTACGTTATTATTTTGAACGTGCGCTAATCAATGAAACAGATGAACGTAAGACACATAGCAAAAGGGTCAAAGAAGATAAAGATTTTGTCGAAAAAAAAAAATCCTACATCCGAACGTAAATCAAACATCCAAGAGACAGGATGAATTATTTGGGGGCAGGCATCTGATGAAGAGTACGAGGTGTGTAAATTAAGTAGACTGATTGTTTTTTCAAGTTCTTCATTCGAATAGAATTACAATTAAATATTGTTCCACGTGTTGCCAGATCGAACGCTACGTTTGCAATTTTGATGATAAATGAATTTGAAAAAAAATAGTTTTGTACACCTAAGGCCTTAGGCCACTCTAAGATTTTCTAAAAATCGATTTTTTTTTGTTAAATATGTACCTTATTATCTGTAAAATTATATTCCAAAAGATTATGGGTGTGAAAAATCTCGAAGTACTCGATTTTCGAATTCTCGCGCAACCCCACTTGATTCGCGCAACTTTAAACGCGTTTATCTCAAAACTACATTTTTCAAGTCGGCCGGACTCATAATTCAAACAAATTTCAACCGATTCACTTGAAATTTTAACTGTATATTTAGAATTACATTTTCTGAGGCACTCCGTAGGAGTTTTTTTTATTATATTGCATAGTTCCATTTTTATGAACAATTTTCTGACGATTTTCTCATGGTATTTTATACTTTTTGTTTTAGAAATGCGCCATTTTGACAAAAAAAACAATATATCAAAAAAATCCTACGTACTTCTATATCTATTCTTATATATAATCGAAAAAACTTTATTGTCTCATCATAACTCAAAAATTATAAGAGCAGTTGGTCCGGCCGTTGACCTTCCAGAAATAAAGGCGTCAACGGAAAAACGTTGCACAGTCGCCATTTTGACATGTATCGCTGTGAAAAAATAATTTTGTATAGTCAATTCCGTGCATAATAAAATCCCTATTTTGTAATCCCGATTTATTTTATGATTTCGCTGAAAAAAAATCACGAAATATGCCCTTTTTTGGCCTCTAGAGTGGCCAAAGGCCTTAAATATACTACTAAAGTATACCTACAGTTTGATAAATGTAGAATAATTATTTTTTCGTTTAAACTATTCCTCAAAATTGCCAAATTCGTTCCCTTCTTAATCTATATCCGGCCTTAAGGGGTTACGTGGGTTTCGAAGCAAAAAAAGCATATTTTCTCTATTTTAAAAAAATATAATATATAAATTATTTTATTCAAAATGTTGAGCACATAAAAGAGCAACATTTCAACAATATTTTTAAAAAATTTCATCAAAAATTTGGGAAATTCAGCCGGAGGGACCTGGTTTCCGGAGACCCCTCAAAAAAAAGTGTCTTCGTGGTGGTCAGGATAACTCATGATAGCTTTATCTGAAATTAAAAAACCAATTTTTTTCTGTTAGTAGATAAGTATAGCTCGTGATTGAACGAAGGATTTTAAAAAAAATGTAAATTTGAACTTTTGGCAGAGTTGTATGCAAAATAGTTCAATTTTTGGTACAATTTACACACGGAGAGAATTAAAAAGTAATTTTTGTCGTGAATTTCACGATAAAAATTACCGTGATATATTTCAATGTGGTGACAAGTGAGAAAAGCATAATAATTCGTATGCGACAAGTTTTTTTTTAACTCGCGTTACAGAAAATTTCAAATACGTAGCTAAAATTTTACTATACAAGACGGGTAGCGCGCACGATAATTTTTACCGAGAGCACAATACATTTTCCTATAGCACTCATTAAATTTTATAATAAATCTTAAAACAACTGTTATAAAGACGATACTTTTTTATAGACATTTTTGAAAGGCACAAAATAATAAAATGCACAGTAAAATTTCGCTGATATTATATATTTTTTAAATTTTAGTTTTGCGTATTTTGTTATACATCAAAATTTACTAGAAAATCTGGTAAAATTTTCTATCTGAAGAAGAAATTTTATTTTATTTTCGTGAAAATCTGTGTTTTACTCAGTAATAATAAGCGAAGTTTCAGGGTTGTCATCTGGTTACCGTTACTGCACGGTCGCTTTTAACATTTAATTCTCTCCGTGCACTACGTATAGCCTTGTAAAATTACTTGTAATCGAAAAAAAAACCTACGTTCAATCACTAGTCAATGCTATTTTGATGAAGTGTGCAAAATTTCAATAAGATCGGTGCATTAGTTTTTGAGAAATCGCATCCACCGACTTCAAAAGTAGTGTTTTGAGAAAAATGCGTATACCTGCGTCACTCCCGGCCGGCCTTTCCCAACGGGGGTAATTCCCAAAGGCTCTCCCACCTAGACTTTTACTCCGATTGACTTCAAACATTGGGAGAATATTCTAGACATATTGTACTATTAGATAATAAAATATTTAAAAAAAATGGATTTTTTGAAATTTTCAAACTCACCTAACCACTTAAACGTATAACGCATAAACGTCAATGGAGCATTGATTGATACGAGGACGTCGATGGCCCTCGGGCACACGTGCTCGATACCGTGATTAATCTCAATATGTTGCAACGGAAGCCTCTCGAGCGCGTATTCGAGCATCATCACTATCGAACGCTAAACACTAATTATAAACAACAAATATCACCGAGTCAACAGGTGTACACTGTTGATTATGAAGACCTTCGAAAATTCAATTCAAACGAAACGCAGGCCCGAAAATATCTTTCTCTCTTGCGAGAGTGCACCGATCGCTACGTCTATTTAATAAACGCCGCACTCTATTTCGATATTGAACAAACCCCGCTCCCCCCCCCCCCCCCCCCCCCTACCCCCGCACAGGTTTGCTTTTACGCTCGAGAAAGGATATTTATCTTTCGAAATTATATCCAGCAAACGTTATATTGCCGGGGAATGTAAAAACGCGAAAGGAAAACGAGGAAAGGACGATAAAAGAGGAGGAAAAAAAACACGAGAGAAGAATCGAGAAAAGGGCAAGTAAGAAGGGGGATGGGGGGAATGAAAAAAAAAAAACGTATCATGGTCTATCAGCACACGTAGCACAAGAGCGGAATACCCGCGCCAGAAACAACCCTACGGGGCAACTGAGTGACGTTATTTTTTCAGAAAATACCCGCTTTGCCCATCAGCCCATATAAATCTATATACATGAATATACATATATATATATGTGCTCGTGTACTCCACACTCGCTCTCGCTATCATCGTCCACCTCTCAAAGAATGGAAGAATAATATTTTTTCTATCATCCCTCTCGGTCCGCCTCATCTCGCGTTCGAGGATTTTCCATCTACTCCCACCACCACTCCTGCCTCACGTATCCTTGCTCCAACCACACTCACCGTTATCCTTCGATTCCTCGGTAAACGAAAACTAAGAATTGCTCTCTACCTCTCGATAATCAATTGGCGAGCTTATCAATCATTGGAGCTTCGATTATTGAAGAATTTTATATACACTTTCACAGTGAGCCTGAACGCTTCTTTGTCGCAGAGGGTCACCTTCTCAATCTTCACGTTACCTTCTCAATCTGTACATCTAAAAGAGTTATGTGATTGACTGATTGACGTATAGACAAAGCCCAGCCTGGACCAGTGAAGATAGAATCATGAAATTTGAACGATATGTTCTTTAGAAGGTGTAGAGGCTGCAGTGAGAAAGGATTTTTTGAAAATCAACTCCTAAGGAGGTGGAATGGGGTGTTAAAAGTTTGTATGGAAAATTATATTCCTTGAGTGTAGCAATTCGAAACTTGGAAAATATGTTCCTTGGAACGTGTAGAGGTGGTTTAAGAGAGATTTTTTTTTTTTTTGAGAATTGTCTCTTTGTGGCGAACGTAGAGTAGGGGTGAGGGGGACAAGGGTATTTAAGGTTTGAAGCTCAATAAAACTCATATTTTTAAAGTCACATAATCGTTTTTATTTCTGAGTAAACCTACAATAATCAGCCTCACAAGACGTGGTCAAATTAGGAACATTCGAGTGATAATTATGGCAAATAAAAATTTTAAACAAAAAAAGAGAGATCTTTCCATCTTGCCCCATACTGCGGGCAAGATGGGGTAGCCCCCGGGAGGAATGATGGGGTTGACCAATCACGCTAAATCCAAAGAAGTAGCTTTATTCGGGCTTGCAAAGCGCACATACATGAATAGGATTTTTTCCTTTAATTCAGCTTTTTTCTTTTTCATTAGTTGCTTAACGCATTCTTCGGACCATGTTCCCTTCCCCGTCTTGCGTTTATAATTCCACACGATCCTAGAAGAAAAGGAAACTATGTGTAACACACAGTTCTATCGAAAGAAGATTATTTAAATGTAATAATATAAGGTGTAGTAAAAATAAATCCATTATTTTTGCATGAAATTGAAGGCTTTATTTAGCATAGTTAGAATAAATCCGATTTAGGTCTGATATGCACCGTTTGGATCGATAATTTGTTGCCACTTTGAAGGTAATTTCATTATGCCTTTCTCATAGAAACCCTCGTCCCTATTGGCAAAAAACTGGGACAGTCGATTTTCACAAGCTTCTCTTGAGGCGAATTTTTCACAAGCAAAATCTTTCGCCATAGACAGGAACAGGTGGTAATCACTTGGTGCCAGATCCGAACTATAGGGTGGATGCATAAGAACCTCTCAACCAAGCTCCCGGAGCTTCTGGCGAGTCACTATCGATGTGTGTGGCCTGGCGTTGTCCTGATGGAACACAATTCCTCTCCTATTGGCCAAAGCCGGCCGCTTAGGGGCGATTGATTCCTTCAGACGGTCCAATTGTTGACAGTACAGGTACGAATTAAGAGTTTGACCGTAGGGGAGCAGCTCATAGTAGATGATTCCCTGCCAATCCCACCAAACACACAGTAAAATCTTCCTGACCGTCAATTCTGGCTTGGCAACCGTTTTCACCGGCTCACCGCGATTCGACCACGACCGTTTTCGCTTGACGTTGTCGTAAGTGACCCACTTTTCATCACCGGTCACCATCCGCTTCAGAAATGAGTCGATTTTGTTGCGATTCAGCAGCGATTCGCAGATGGAAATTCGGTCCATGAGGTTTTTTTACGTTAACTCGTGTGGCACCCATACATCGAGCTTCTTTTTGTATCCAGCCTTATTCAAGTGGTTCCACACGGTTTTTTGTGCAATGTTTGGGTTTGTTTGGATTTTTGAGCAATGGCCATGGCTATAAAAGGTGTTCACTTCGCCTGGACTTCCCCTGCAATAGATTGAACGATCAACGTAAGCTTGTAAGATTGTAGGTTACGATTACCACGTATGCATAATTAACGCAACTACTAAAATATCAATAAGCAGTACTGTATTTTGAGCAATGGCCATGGCTATAAAATGTTATTGTCCCTTGAAGGCAAATATAAAATGTGATTGATACGATACATTTCTCTCAGTGTAAGCTCCGCATCCTCTTTAACAATGTTTTCGAGGTTATCCGCTTTAAGGGATGGGCCTCTATTTAGGCTGAGGGGTGTGGGTGGTCGAAGAAGCGCGAGCGCGCTATCGAGGACGAGGCGAATACAGTGAGAGAGAGAGAAAGAGAGAGAGAGAGAGAGAGAGAGAGAGAGAGAGAGAGAAAGAGTGTGTGTCTCGAGCGTCTGACGTGTTTTGTTCTCCCTCCTATAGTCGAGCTCCACCATATCCACCCTCCGTAATGTCCTCCCGTCAGCGAGCCTTAAGCCCTTCGTATACGAGTTCTAGTCCAAGTGTGCGAGTCTCTATGGGGGTGTATCGGTGGGCCAGAAAGAACACGAAGACCAACCGAGCCCCAAACGAGGATGAAGGAGGAGGAGGAGAAGGGGAGGAGGTGCGAGGAGGAGGGTGTGCGACGAGGCTTTATCGATTAAAAAATGTCTGCCCTTCAAGACGGCCTAGGTCACGACCCGTACGCCTACCATATCAGATCCACGCCAAAGAGGCCCCAAACTCTGCTGCGATGTGCGTAGGCTGGCACGACGTTACCTCGAGCACTTTTGCCCATATCTCTCTCTCTCTCTCTCTCTCTCTCTGTCGAATCAGCTGGCGATTCACGCACCCTCGTAAGACGCACCCTCTCAGAGCCAATGACTCTTCTCCTTTATACCCGCTTGACATACCGCGACGAAACTTTTCCATCGCTCGTTTAGCCTTTTATTGGATGAAAGAAAAATAAGGATTTCGCGGTGGTGGCCGTTTTTTTGTCTTTTACGAGACGTTTTGCACTTGCTTTTCGTTAAAAGGAAAACACCCTGGCTAGATGAGGACTCGCGATGGGCGCGAAGCTTGCGACAGGTCAGGATCGAAGTCTGATGTATGAAGAACGGGGACACGTATACAGTGCAACTTCAGTTATACGTTTTTCAAGGTGTACAGCAAGTATTGACGTATAAATGAGAATAATGTAGAAGTGAAATACAGTTTTTATCGGAAAGTCTTTAGCATTTGAAAATGACGATTGGTGCATAAATCGCGATGTGTTTTTTTTTTTCATAGTAGTACCTCTGTTATGCTAATATTTGGTTTTTCAATTGAAAATTTGATTGATAGTAACGAAGTAACGAGCCAACTTTCGTTTTTTTCTTTTATTTATCCGAAATTTCGCTCTTAAGTCGTTATTACTTTTTTGTTTATGGTTGTAATAGGACGAAATAACTTTTGTTGTATTCTGCAATGCATGTTTATTATAAATAAATCATTATTTCATACAATTGGTTTTCGAGAAAATGACTCATGAGCTTCCAAAGTCTTAAAAATGTGTAAATGTATGAAAAATGTCAACTTCTATGGTAAATGCATTATTAAAAAAAAAAAACTAAAAGCTATTTTGAACTTAGCTTTGCTTTAAAAAGCTCTCTAGTTTATACTCTTTCTAACGGTATGCTACGTGTAGTAGAAATCATTCATTATGTGGTCAAAATGAGAGCTACTATTTTGCCAGGGTCAGGGTTAAGAAAAGACTTTTTGTGTTTCCGATGTTTTTATTAAACTTAATTTATAAATTTTGCTGAAATTTACCTCCTTCCAAACGGGTTCCAAACCCATCCTTCGTATGGGTGCCACACGAATTGACGCAAAAGAACCTTTTGGACCGAATTGATGCCTGCGATTCTTTGCTGAAACGTATTGAAATCGACCCATTTTTGAAGCGGATGGTGACGCGATGAAAAATGGGTCACATACGAGAACAACAGCCGAAAAAGATCGTGGTCCAATCGCGGTGAGCCGGCCTAAACGATCGCCAAGCCCGGATTAACGGCCAAGAAGGTTTTGCTGTGTGTTTGGTGGGATTGGAAAGGAATCATCCACTATGAGCTGCTCCCATCGGGCCGAACACTCAATTCGGACCTCTCCTGTCAACAACTGACCAGATTGAAGCAGGCGATCGACCAGAAGCGGTCAGAATTGGCCAATAGGAAGGGTGTTGTGGTCCATCAAGACAACGCCAGGCCGCACACATCTTTAACGACGCGCCAGAAGCTCCGAGAGCTTGGATGGGAGGTTCTATCGCACTCGCCGTATAGTCCAGACCTGGCACCAAGCGATTATCACCTTTTCAAGCATTTGCAAAATTTTCTTGATGGTACAAAACTGGCCTCAAGAGAGGCTTGTGAAAATGAGCTGGTCAAGTTTTTTACCAATAGGGACGCTGATTTCTTCAATCGCAGAATTATGAAATTGCCTTCAAAATGGACAAAAGTTATCGAACAAAACGGCGCATATTTGATCTAAATCGGATAACCCTAACTATGTTAATTTCATCGTCGAAATAAAGCGAAAAAACGCTCAGGACTTTTTACTTCACCTAATATTTCGAAAGTATGATATATTGAGAGTATACTGGAAAATCAAGAAATCGAAAAATGAAATATTTATGAAGTTATAGCACATAGTCATATAACACGTTATCGTATTGAAACTTTAAACGCAATTATCTCGAAACTGCATTTTCAAAAACTGCTCACGTTATAGCTCAAAAAGTTATTGTTCGATCTGGTTGAAATTTTAGGAGGTTTCTCACTATAACATTATCGGAAGGATATCCCTAAAGTTTTAAGGTTATCTCGTAAATAAATTACTTTTTTTGGGATAAAAATTGTCGAGAAAATGGTCAAAAATATGAAAATTTGATTAAAAAACCTACGTAATTATTAATTTTATACTTTTTTATATTTTTATAGGTACATCCTTCCCTAACACATGTCAATAATCGAAAAATAATTTCGCTTTCTGTTTCACATCAATAAAAAAAAAACATCCGACAAATAGAGCACTTTTCGATATCACGCAAATGACGCCTAAAGGAATATCCAATAATGCCGCCAGTTTGTTTCGTAAAAAGAAAATTGACCACTTGAAAGTTGTAACAAGTTAATGTCAAAATTTAAAAAGATTATGCGATTATTTTATCCCCTTAAAAAAAATTCATGAAAAATAACTCACTTTCAGGCCTCTAAAGAAGTTTCCCCCTTAAAGGAAAAATTTCGGGGGAAAAAAACGAAGAAAAAAAATCATATCTCAATTACCGTCACACTTAGGACATACGGTCTAAGGGTGAAAAAAAAAACTAACTGACCCCCCCTAATCCCTCAAAAAAAATTGTGTCGGTCCATGCGCCAAACATCCTGTACATATATGTATGTATAAGATTGGTGAGGAAAAAAACTCCCGCCCAGTGCGCTTGAAGGGTAGTACGGCGTTGTAGACCTGGAGGTAAGTCACCCCTTAACGAAAAAGCAGCCAAGTTTGAGGACAAAGCGAGAATAAAAAATGCGAGGGAGGCGATAAGATCGCTTCGCACGAAGCGCGGACAAAGCTGGAAGATAATCGATAGACACGGCTAGACGCCGCCCCAGACAACCTTTTACCTTAGCGCGGGACGAGCACACCCGCTGTACTAACCCTCCCGAATTCAGCCCACGCAACCTTCCAACCTTCGCACCACCACCACCCCCCCCCCCCTCCCTCCTTCGTCCTTCTTACCAGCCAGCCACCTCACATTCGTTCATAATACACCTTGGACAATTTAGTAAAACGACAACGATAACCCCCCCCCCCCCCTCCCCCCAATGTCTCGCCGCGACACTAACACATTGCGATCGTCCACTGGAACTTCTCGGAAAATCCTTAAGCCTTGGAAACTCAGATACTTGGTCTATGCTGGACCTTTTGGAATTGGCAATGTTTTCGGGCGAATCGAATCGGGCTCGTTCTTTTTTTTTTTAATTTTTTTTTCTTCTTAATAGCACTCTGTGTGCTCTGCTCAATAAATGGAGGGATTGGCTTTTTTTATGGAAAACTTTGCATTTTTACAATATCCACGTGCAATTCGTTGATTATCGAATTTTACGAGATACGACGCCATTTTTAATGATTCGTCGGAGATCTGCTCTAACTGGCACCGTGGCAGAATTTTTTTTGTTTACCTCTTTTCATTTTTTAAGGTATTACTGGATGGACCGTCGGGCCAAAAGTTAGTCCAAAATGGGCGAATCATGAATTTACAAGTCTAGATCATGTCGTACATGTTTAGCCTTGCACATAGCTAATTTAATAATAAATTAAGGGATTACGTTGGTTTGGAAATTTCAAAAAATCCATTTTTTAAATTTTATTATCTAATAGTACAATATGTCGAGAATATTCTCCCAAAGTTTTGAGTCAATCGGAGTAAAAGTCTAGGAGAGAGAGCCTTTGAGAATTCCCCCCGCTGGGAAAGACCAGTCGGGAGCGACGCTGGTATACGCGCATTTTTCTCAAAACACTATTTTTGAAGTCGGTGGACACGATTTCTCAAAAACTAATGCACCGATCTTATTGAAATTTTGTACACTTCTTCAAAATAGCATTGACTAGTGATTGAACGAAGGTTTTTTTTTTTCGATTACAACTAATTTTACAAGGCTATACGTAGTGTAAATTGTACCAAAAATTGAACTATTTTGCATACAACTCTGTCAAAAATTCAAATTTCAACTTTTTTAAAAATCCTTCGTTCAATCACGAGCTATACTTATCTACTAACAGAAAAAAATTGGTTTTTAAATTTCAGATAAAGCTATCATGAGTTATCCTGACCACCACGAGAACACTTTTTTTTAGGGATTTCCGGAAACCCGTGGTCGGGTTCTACTGCTAAAAACGGACTGCTAAAAAAGTACTGCTAAAAGGCTCTACTGCTAAAATTGTACTGCTAAACGGGCTCTACTGCTAAAAGCTCCACTGCTAAACGGCTCCACTGCTAAATGGGCTCTACTGCTAAAACTGGACTGCTAAAACTAGCTTCTGACAGAGGCCTCATATAAGTCCCACTGATGGAGGTTATACTGTACTTTTTGCGGTTTTTTGACGATTTTTTGGAATTTTTCGGAGAAAACTGACCTTCCTATCGGCGCCTAATTTTCTGACCAATTAGACTAATGACTAATTTTCATGTCATTTTCCCTTTGTTTTCAATGTTCTATTGACTTTTCAATGATTTTCAATGATTTCCAATAAAACTTTTCAAAAACATACCCTTTTGTGTTTTAGCAGTTGAGACTCTTTGGCAGTGCTGCTTTTAGCGCTAGAGTCTATTTAGCAGTCCGGTTTTAGCACTAGAGCCCATTAAGCACTAGAGCTTTTAGCAGTACAATTTTAGCAGTAGAGCTTTTAGCAGTACAGTTTTAGCAGTAGAGCCCGTTTAGCAGTAGAATGTTTAGCAGTTCTTTTTTAGCAGTAGAGCCGCTTAACATTTTGAATAAAATAATTTATATATTATATTTAAAAAAAATAGAGAAAATATGCTTTTTTTGCCTTCGAAACCCACATAACCCCTTAAGGCAAAGTGTTACACCAACCGAGCGGCCATGAGTGCGAGAGAGACAGCTGTTTTGCAGATTCCCAATGATTTATGAAACGGTTGATTTTTGGGAAAAAAAGAAAAGAAACACGTTCCGCTCTGTTGAACGACGAACAACGGCTTTATCTTCTTTTGCCCGAAATATGATTCGTCTAGGAGAAAACTTGGCAGTAAGATTTTTACCGACTGGACGTGCAACACATAGCCTTACAACTTAGAAATGTTAATTTTCCACTTTTAATAATAATTGGGGTGAAATTCGACGATATTGGCATGTGCTTGAATGAGATTTTTCCAGTGACTGTACATCTGTTTCAACTCTCCAACAATAAAAATTTCTCAACTTTTAAATTTAATTAATACGTTCAGATCATCTTATTATTATCAATAATTATCCAAAAACTCAATATAAATTGAGTTTTCCAATGATTGCTATTAATTCATCGTTAAAAAAGGCGATACTCCTCATTACTTTAATTAATTCCTCGACAATTGCTCAGTCGATTTATTTGAAACTTAGCATAATCAATCGCTTGATCCTAAATCTTGATGATATAATATTTTCCGAATTTACGGCGATTTAGTTCCATTCGTTTTGCAACGATTAACGTCTGCAGAAGCCTTTTTCCAATAAGCGACCAAGTTAAATTCGTATATTTATAACGACTAAATTATTTATTGAAAAATTGTAAAATAATTCATGTATTAGTATCAAGAACTATCATTCCTCGAATTTTCAAGAATTTTAGCGATTTTTTAATATCCATCCTCAAGCTTTTTCCAAGTCCACATTGGTATCCAATTGGATTCCGCGCTATTTCCCCATTGGCCTCGTTTCAGAATGTTTTTTATTTGAATTTCTGTATCGGAATTTGTTGCATCTTCCGACAGAAAAAAATATCCTTTCGTGATCCCGTGCAGAAATTTTTTGTGGGAACTAATTGGATTTTGCACTGTTCCCCCCGCTAAACACCGTTTGAGAATTCTTACCACGTTCGAATCGAAAAAATATGAAAAGTGGCACTTCAACGGCCGCTTCATCCCTTCCGGACAAACTCAACGCTTCGGAAAGAACAACCTGCCAAAGTTCGACTAAAAGTAATTAAAAATGACCCTATGATAACGGATATGATGATGATATTCTTTTTTCAATGATTTCTCGTATTTTTTTTTGTCTTTGTGCTCCCTCTCTTTTTCATCTGTCACACTAACCTCTTTGCCCGTTCGTTCGAACGTGCAACGGGAGGGTTGATTTTTTTCGGTCTTTCCGATCGATTTTCTTCTTCCATCGTGTTATCAGCCCTTGTTGCACACCCCACAACGTACTTGCGGAATCTCATCCGCGCGCCCTTCGCCCTTGAATCAAAATACCACATGTACTGCACGGAGAGAATTAAAAAGTAATTTTTGTCGTGAATTTCACGGTTAAAATTACCGTGATATATTTCAATGTGGTGACAAGTGAGAAAAGCGTAATAATTCGTATGCGACAAGTTTTTTTTTTAACTCACGTTACAGACAATTTCAAATACGTAGCTAAAATTTTACTATACAAGAAGGGTAGCGCGCACGATAATTTTTACCGAGAGCACAATACATTTTCCCATAACACTCATTAAATTTTATAATAAATCTTAAAATAACTGTCATAAAGACGATACTTTTTTATAGACATTTTTGAAAGGCATAAAATAATAAAATGCACAGTAAAATTTCGCTGATATTATATATTTTTTAAATTTAAGTTTTGCGTATTTTGTTATACATCAAAATTTACTAGAAAATCTGGTAAACTTTTCTATCTGAAGAACAAATTTTATTTTATTTTTCTGAAAATCTGTGTTTTACTCAGTAATAATAAGCGAAGTTTCAGGGTTGTCATCTGGTTACCGTTGCTGCACGGTAATTTTTAACATTTAATTCTCTCCGTGTGTGCACTCGTAAATACACACATTTACAGGTCTACTGGTTCTTGATCAAGATCCCGTGAAACAAGTTGTAGGACATGTTTTCCACTATCAAATAACCCAGCAGTGCTTTATGCAAAAGTGAACCATTTTCAGGATATTATTTTCTTTCAAATTTTTCTTTTTTGTGAGGCGTAGGTGGCTTGAATATTTTTATAATAATAAAAATGTTTTATGGAATGAACCCCGTTTTTATTGTTTGTAGTTTGAGGACACAGTAACAAAGAATTGTCAAGAATAAAATACGAATGATCTGCAAACTTTTTTTGATTAGGGGTCCAAAACTCTGCAAGCCTAATTACTTTGGTAATTTTCTTTGACAAAAAAGCAGATTTTAGTAAAAAAAAAATCACTAAGTTGCTCAGCCTGGGGATCAATTTAAAAAGAAACAACTACATTTTATTAGCTATCCAAAGAGGAATCCATACATTTTTTTTAATTGATTTTTAAACTTGCCTATCCCTCACTTAAGGCCTTATATACGCGATTTCGCCGATTTTCGAAAGTACTTTTCTAGACGCGGTTAAAAAAAAATGACGCATATATTGACAACATTTTTTTTACAGATCATTTATGCACATGGTTAAGTATATGTAGAAAAAAAGCCAGAAATATTAACAAATGGCGGAGATATAACATAATAAAGCAATGTATTTTTTTTGCGCGCGCGTTGATGGTGAAAGTTCTCGGCATCGATGTGGGTGTCTGAAAAAAAATGAACATATTTATAATTGCATAATGAATGTATCTTCAGTGTGAACCAACAATATTATTTAAAAAAAAATTATTATAATAAAAATTCGAAACTTAAAATTTTTTTACTCAATTTTCTGTCGGTATTTTATTTTTTATATTTTTTGTGTCATTGAATTTTTTGTTTCTGTGGTTCACACGATAGGTGATGATACTAAGAATATGTTGTAAAAATTTCAAAGCGATCTGAACCTTCGTTCAAGAGTTAGAACTTTCACAAGGTTCAAAAAAGTGAATCTTGGAAAAACGGCTTTGAAATTGGCGGTCGGGCGCGCCGCGCGGTATCTATTATAAATGCAATCTTACCTTATTTAATAGCATCCTGGAATTTTTCAATTCTGTAAAGCTTAAAATATTCCTAACCGTTGAGGCTAATGGAATCAAAAATTTAAAAAAAAATGAAAATTTTTGAAATTTTTCGCGTATATAAGGCCTTAAAAAAATATCTCAAAAATGGTTCACTTTTGCATAGAGCATTACTGGGTCATTTGATAGCGGAAAACATGTCTGTATATACGAGGTGTGTAAATTAAACAATGAGACTGGCAACGTAGCATTCGATCTGGCAACACTTGGGACGCGGGACTTGGAGGGATCGCAGGTAAACATGTGGTACGCCTTCAGTACGAGTTTCAACTCGCTAGAGTCATTTGGTTGTCCGTAGTGATTTTTTTTTCGCGAATCAGTTTTTTCTAGTGCGTTCTAAGGATGAGTGCACTCATCCTTAGAACGCACTGATGTCATGACATGTCATGATATCATGTCACGCATTGATGTCATGACATCAATTTCGAGCAATGGTGTGCTATCAGGTTTTGCTTAAGACTTGGGCAAAGTGCAACAAAAACTTTTGCAAAACTTTAGCAGGCCTACGGAGACAGTGTTTCGTCAATGGCCCAGGTTTTTCGGTGGTCTAAGGCATTTTCCGAAGGTAGAGAGTCGATTGAAGATGAACCACGCATCGGAAGGCCTTAATCTTCAAGAACCGATGAAAATGTCGACAGAATCCAGGATCTTGTGCGTTCAGATCGTCGCTTGATAGTCAGAATGATCGGGGAAGAGTTGAATTTGACTCGCACCACCGTTCATCAGATTTTCACCAATGAATTGGGGATGAGAAAAATTGCTGTCGCACAGCAATTTCAATAAACGAGTTTTTCGCCAGTATAAAAACATTCCTGTGGCTCCTCAGCCTCCTTAGTCGCCTGACTTGAGTCCTTGTGACTTTGTCCTCTTCCCGAGGTTGAAAAATCATCTCAAGCGACGTGATTTTGGGACACTCGAAAACATTGAAACGGCTGTAACCGACCAGCTGAAGTCTATTCCAGTATCCGAGTTCCAGCATTGCTATGAGGATTGGAAGAACCGTCTTCAGCCCTGTCTGGCTTCCCAAGGAAGTCATTCTGAGGGAGACAATATAGAATTGTAATTCTATTGGAATAAAAAAAATTGAAAAAAAAATCCGTCTCATTACTTTATTTACACAGCTCGTATGTGCGTGCGTATATGCAACTTAATACTTAAATGGATAGATACACAGCACACCATGGGGGAGAGAACGACACATGACATATGAATTCAAAATGGTTGCTACTACATTTGATGCACATGGTGCATGTGCATGGTAGCAGCCCTCGTCCTCCCCCTCCTCCTCGATGGTTCTCAGTCGCCGGGAACGTACAAGACGTCCGCTCGGTAGATTCGCATTTTGCGATAAAACGTACTCGGGTGTGTACATATATATATATATATATATATATATATATGGATATATATATTTATTCGAAACGGGGGAGAGCTCGTCGAGTTCGCTGGCCCTTCGACCAATGACGGCCCTTCGAGATTCTATCGCGCGGCTCCCTCCCTCCTTGACTTAATTTATCATGGGGAGATGAGATATGCAATTGAGGCGAGGAAAATGCGAAAACAACATGGCCGTGTACGAGAAGCGCCATATCTATGACGGAGATAAACATCGAATTCAAACGTCAAACATTTCAACCTAAAGCCCCGTTCCGAACGTCAATGATCGTTGTTCCGCGAGAAAAAAAGGAATATGGGAGTGAGAAACTATTGAGACGATAACTTGAATAGCTTCCGTTGTTCTTTAGTATTTTTTTCAATATTGTATATTTTATTTTTCCGTATTTTTTATTTTATTTTTCCCTATTTTTCATTATTTTTTATTTTATGTTTCAGTATTTTTTTATTTTATTTTTCTATATTTTTTTATTTTATCTTTCAATATTTTCTATTTTATTTGTCCTTTTTGTATTTTATTTTTCAATATTTTTTATTTTATGTTTCAGATTTAAAAAAAAAAATTTTATTTTATTTTTCACTATTTTTTATTTTATTTCTCAATATTTTTTATTGAGAAATCCCATTTCCCATATTTTTTTATTTTTCAGTATTTGTCATCTTATTTTTCAGTATTTTTTATTTTATTTGTCCGTATTTTTTATGTTATTTTTCAATATTCTTTATTTTATTGCTCAATATTTTTTTTTCCAGTATTTTTTATTTTATTTTTTAGTATTTTTTTATTTTATTGTTCAGTATTTTTTATTCTATTTTTCAGTATTTTTTATTTTCGTTCTCAATATTGTTTGTTTTCTTTTTCAGTATTTTTCATTTTATTTTTCAGTATTTCTTATTTTATTTCTCCGTACGTTTTATTTTATTTTTCAGTATTTTTTATGTTATTTTTCAGTATTTTTTTTTTTTAATGTTCCAAAGTTCGAGTACGACAATATGGTGAACATCCCTTACGTATCGCTGATCAAGATAATTTCATTGAGCACGAACAAAGCAGGGGTTTGTACGTAGGCAGTTTCGGCGAGTCGCTAAAAACGCGTATGTTCCGTACGAGGGGATTGGTAAAAACCTACCCCAAGGGTAGAACGCACGAGACGAAAAGGGTAAAGGAGATACTGCTGTGAGCTAGAAAGGGGTGAGATTTTCCGAGTGCAACGCGCGAGAGTAAGAGCAATAAGAAAAGGAGGAAGAAGCAGGAGAGAGAGAGAGAGAGAGAGAGAGAGAGAGAGAGAGACATGAAATTCGACGACGAGACGCGGGAGATATCTGGGTCGAGACTCGTCGTCGCCGTCGTCCCGGCGCCAGGCATCCTTTTCTTTGGTTTAAAGAAGCTCTTTCCGGGCTTCGCAAGCGCCCGGACGATTGGCAGGAAAAAATGGAGAGCAAAAAAAAAAAAAAACAGAAACGCATTTTCTGCGCTCCATAAAACACGAGGACGAGTCGAACAATAATATGCGATTTTTACTTGACAACGGGGTTTCGGTTGTTCCCAGGACGAATTGAAATGTTGATTGCTTCGAGATTGAAAATGCCAGATGTTTTTGTTATCTCTCGTTTGTTCACTTTAATCGATTGTTGTTAATATCTTATTTTTTTTTTGGCTTCGTTTGAGGTTTACATTGCCAAAGAGGTCAAGATTTAAAATTGAAGTTTTTTCATCTCTCGTTTGGGCAGTTTAATCGATGGTTGTTAATATTTAATTTGAAGTGAAAGTTGTCTTCGAGTGTGATACGAATTTTTTTATCACATAAATAATTATATGGTAATTTAAATTGTTTAAAAATAGGATTGAATATTAATGAATATTTATACCATTATCAGGGGTCGAAGAGATACACGCATAAAAAAATCCCTATAAATTCGAGCCCAATCGGTGCGATAGTTTTTCCAAAATCATGTCGACAAGGTCGAAAAACGATTTTTTGAGAACGAGTTTAAAGTTTTTCTTGTAAAAACGTGCATAAAACTCCAAAAAAAAACACCTCTTACCCTTAAGGAGTTTCGGGACGAGTGCTACCATTTGACTGAAATTTATACAGTAAATTATTTCTCATAGACTGAATGCACCTTCCAAATTTTAAATCGGTAGTCTACACCGTTCCTACAAAATTTACAATAAAACAAAACCCTTTTTAACATAAGGAGATATTTAAACTGCCTACGCTCATGGCTGAACGGCAGTTTTATGCACGAAATAGTGTGAACATTTTTTTAAAATGTTATGAAAAATTGTCAAATCGCTCAGTACATTATGACAAATTCATCATCAGTGTCATAATGTTGAATGCTCTATGTTAAAAAGTGTTTCTTCCATTGTCAATTTTATAGAAACGGTGTAGACGATCGATTTAAAATTTAAAGGGTACATTCAGTATATGACAAAGAATTTACTGTATAAATTTGAATCAAATGGTAACATTTCGTTAAGTGTGCCGAAATTCCTTAGGGAGTTTCGCGACAATTGGTGAAGTGTTACCATTTGATTAAAATTTATACAGTAAATTCTTTCTCATATACTGAATGCACCTTCCAAATTTTAAATCGATCGTCTACACCGTCCCTATAAAATTTACAATTAAAAAAAAAACCCTTTTTAACTTAAGGAGATATTTTAACTGCATACGCTCATCGCTGAATGGCAGTTTTACGCACGGAATAGTGTGAACATTTTTTTTTAATGTTTTGAAAAACTGTCAAATCACTCAGTACATTATGACAAAATCGTCATCAGTGTCATAATGTTAATTGCTCTATGTTAAAAAGTGTTTCTTCTATTGTAAATTTTATAGAAACGGTGTAGACGATCGATTAAAAATTTGGAGGATACATTCAGTATATGACAGAGAATATACTGTACACGGAGAGAATTAAAAAGTAATTTTTGTCGTGAATTTCACGGTAAAAATTACCGTGATATATTTCAATGTGGTGACAAGTGAGAAAAGCATAATAATTCGTATGCGACAAGTTTTTTTTAACTCACGTTACAGAAAATTTCAAATACGTAAGTAAAATCTTACTATACAAGAAGGGTAGCGCGCACGATCATTTTTACCGAGAGCACAATACATTTTCCTGTAACACTCATTAAATTTTATAATAAATCTTAAAATAACTGTTATAAAGACGATACTTTTTTATAGACATATTTGAAAGGCATAAAATAATAAAATGCACAGTAAAATTTCGCTGATATTATATATTTTTTTAATTTAAGTTTTGCGTATTTTGTTACACATGAAAATTTACTAGAAAATCTGGTAAAATTTTCTATCTGAAGAAGAAATTTTATTTTATTTTCGTGAAAATTTGTGTTTTACTCAGTAATAATAAGCGAAGTTTCAGGGTTGTCATCTGGTTACCGTTACTGCACGGTAATTTTTAACATTTAATTCTCTCCGTGTATAAATTTGAATCAAATTGGTACCATTTCGTTGAGTGTCCCGAAACTCCTTAATCAGCGATGCCTGGTCCATACATTATTCCTTCAGCTTCTTCAAAAGCTTCACTTTCTTGGGATTTTTGGTTTCGGATCTCTATTCTGCGTGCTTTGGACGCTCAACACGGCGGTTGCGCGCTGAGCGCGCAGAGACGCTTCTATCGTATCACTGTTTTTAGCCCCTTATCGGTCACTCCAACCTAAATAACGTTATCTACCGTATTTCTACAGGTATGTTGTATACGAAACTGTTGTTTTTAGGAAAATCGAAAATTTCCCAAAATAGCCTGATACTAATGCCTTAACAGGCGCGACTATTTATGAATAGAAAGACTAACCCTTTTCCTCAACTGCAGAATGTTACAACAGTCTTCTATTAAAAAACAAAGCCATGAGATTTTTGAGAGACTGAATCGTCTACCATTTTTCCGTCTGTCTCTTTTGTCTTGTACTACCAGCTAAAACCAAATCACAGATTTATTAGGAATAAACAAAATATTTAGTTACTAGAAGATATTAAATAGATCTTCACTCGAATAAATAAATATATTTAAAATAAATCATTTTAACAACGAAATGCAATAGGAAAAATTTGATTTCACAAAAAATCTAATTAATTAAAATAAAAAAAATTAATTAGACGCATCTAGTCAATATCAAAAGAATTGTTCTATCAGTGTAGGTAGACAAACAAAAAAGTAGACGAATGAGGAGCGTGTGCATAAAGAGGTTTGCATGACCGGAAGATTGGGAGGTATTGGGCTGGAAGAAGGGTAGAAGTGATGGAGGAGGGTAGTTGTTTTCACGGGGAGTGTTAAAAGCGTGAAAGGATTTTGGTGGCGTGGGTATAAGATTTAATTTCCACGTGATGCCTCCTACCTCTCTCTCTCTCTCTCTCTCTCTCTATTTGGTTTGAGTTCGGGCAGTTGGGAAGCCCGGTAACACGCGGAAGTCCGTTACAGGTTAAAGTTAGAAGTTACACAGGGATTTTCCCCTCATCTGCATATCCGTGAGAGTTTGCCCTTTCCATCCTCCTTCCTTATTCCAAGTCGACGTCCCTCTCTCTCTCTCTCTCTCTCTCTCTCTCTCTCTTCCTCTCTCTCTCCCTCTCTCTCTCTCTCTCTCTCTCTCTCTCTCTCTCTCTCTCTCTCTGGGATTGCCAGCTGTCCCGCGCTTTACCTTCGCGTTTTGCACCCCCAGCAATGAGAAAGAGAAAGCGAGACGAAGACACCACCGCCACCCGGACGGTTCAACAAGTGGTTCTTCAGTTTAGCGCCTTGCTTAGTGCTTCTTTAATTTTCACCCTCGACCTCGGTGCGCTATCTCTCTTCTCGTCGTTCTCCGCTCCTCGTCATACTCCTTCACTCTGCTCCGGATCCACCCTTCTCCACCCTTTCACTGCGCGAAAAATCCTCGCGAATTTTTCATCTTTAAAAACAGTCTGCGGTTGCCGAGAAATGAAACAGCCCCAGCAGTCTGGCAACACTAATTAACGAAGGCCCGTCACGGAGGCCAATTAATTCCACTCGAATGTCGTCCAATGATGGCTCATTGGTGGAACGTTAGGGAAAAGAAACAGTGGAGGCTTGGAATTCCTTAGAATCTTGGAACATAAACTCCAAAACTCCCCCCACCCCCCTCCCAGCCTCCCTCTCAGTGCGAACTCGAACTGCCAATTGGCGCCGGTGATTAATGATGCCTGAACGAAGATGAAAAAATAAAAGCAGCAGAAACGTGACTGAGACTGAAGTCTTGTGCCAACTTTGATCGGTTGAACGCATGCAAACTCGCGGTAAACCCCCTTTCCCGACGAGCTCTTTTCCACCCCCGCAATTTTCTCGTCAATCCCGAGTACGTCCAAACCGCCTCTCCATACTCGCATTGCAAGAATTATGGCCCAATAGATATAGACGCTACTGCGGAACCTTTTGTACATTCGCGTATTCGTTGAAGACAGAAAACAAGAGGGGAAAAAACCTGGAGAGAGAGAGAGAGAGAAGCGAAGGGAAGAGAAAGACGAATAATGGAGAAAACGATAAAAGAGCTTTTTAAGCGTCTCTTGCAAGGGGTTGTTTCTCACGCAAGCTCCATCATAAAGACACGCGACGAGTGAGAATATCCCGGCCATAGTCCTTACCAATCGACAACCAAAAGACGTTGGAAACATCCCACCAAAATAACGATTCAATATTTTACTCAACCTCGTTCTCCTTCTTTTCCCTTTTAATCAAGAAAAGAAAGGTCACGTTCCCATATCCTGGCAAACGTAGACTCGGTACACTGACAGAATTTTTTTAATGATATTAACTAGATGCGTCTATTTGATGTTTTTTTTTTTCGAATTAACTAGATTTTTCGTGAAATCAAATTTTTTCTATTGCATTCCATTATTAAAATTATTTATTTCAAATATATTTATATATCGCAACAATGTTTTCCTCGCTTTTTCGTGCGTGTAAACGGTACGTAAAAGAGGTATTTTACGTCCTAGGATTAAAAAATTCTGAAACGTCCCTGTACAACAGCTGTTGGTCGTTAGGTGCTGCCCTCAGTCGTTAGGTCGGGGAATTATTGTGTACGCTGAGGCGTTATTTACGGGAAGAAACACAATCTCACTTTTACGTGGGACCGCGACAAAGCATCGTCGATCTCACCGCGACATAAATCATTAATAAAAAAATTAAATAAACAATGAGTGATATTGAAAAACATAGCAGCGATGAGTGGCTCCAATGCACGCCGCCGGATCTAAAGGAAGCCACAATAAAGACGACACACGAAATATTGCCATCAAAACCAAAAGACCACCATTAATCGACGTACGACGCATTTGTGTATACGCTGATACATTTCAAAGCTACGTTTGGTATCTTTGGTACTCGTCTTTGGTACTTTGATACGAGTACTTTGGTACTCGTCTTCGCCTCGCGCGCTCATCTACGATTCGTACTGAAAACATCGCGCTCGTCTTAAGGGGCCAGTCCACTTTGGAGCCACGAAAAAAGGCTATTTTCGCGATCTTTTTTTGAGGATTTTATAAAAGATATGAATATAAAAGTTGTTGGGCTTGATAAATAAAGTCTTGAAATACATTTTAAAAAAATGTTTAATTCATTTTTATTCATTTTTAAGTACAAAAACTATAGTTTAACGTAACGCCTCAAAAATAGGTGGGCTAGGTAGCTCCATCACAACTCGGCAACGGCTTGTCTGAAACAAAAAAATCAAAGTCCAATAGATTCAGTATGACACCAGCTACAAAATGACCCTCGGATATAAAGTTTTATCAAAAAATAAAAAAATGGCAGATGAAAAACGAAAAAAGTAAAAAAAAACGCGTTTTTTTCGCAGCTTTTCGCAAAAAAAAGAGTAAAAATAAAAATTTTAAAACCATCGAGGGTCATCTTGTTGCGAATCATGTTTACAATATATAGTTCAAATTTCAAGAGAATCGGTTTATTAGTTTTAGAGATACGATGGAGCTAGATTTTGAAAACGTTGTTTCGAGAAAAACGCGTTTGAAGTTTATACTATGAAAAACTCTTGCCTAAACTCAATCAGCAATATTGACACAATATTGACACAATATTTCTGAATGTATGTACTTTCGAGAACAGTAAAAAAAATCGATTTTTTGAAATTTTCAAAGTGGACTGGCCCCTTAAAAGACCCACTTTATCTCCTTGGTACACAATGTACTATTATTTATTGAAATCAAGACCTGTTTAATATCGTTTAGTAACTAAATATTTTATTTATTCCTGATCTGTGATTTGGTTTCATCTGGTGGTATAAGACAAAAGAAGAGGCTTTGTTTTCGTTAGTAGACTGTTGTAACGTTCTGCAATTGACGAAAAGGGTTAGTCTTTCTACCCCTACCGTAAACTCTAAATAAATAGTCGTGCCTTTTAAGGGATCAGTATCAGTCTATTTTCGGAAGTTTTCGATTTTCCAAAAACATCAGTTTCGTATACTACATACCTGTAGAAATACGCTAGAGAACGTTATTTAGGTTGGAGTGACCGATAAGGGGCTAAAAAGAGTAATACTCTTTTTAGCCCCTAAAAACTCTTTTTAACTAAAAAAAGTGAAGCTTTTGAAGAAGCTGAAGGAATAATGTATGGACCAGGCATCGCTGATTGAGGGTAAGATGCTTTTTTTAAAGTTTTATGCACATTTTTTACAAGAGAAACTTTAAACGCCTTTTTGCTTTCTCAAAACATCGTTTTTCGACCTCGTCGACATTATTTTGGAAAAACTATTGCCCCGATTGGGCTCAAATTTACAGCGATTATTCTATGCATGTATCTCTTCGACTCCTACTAACGGTATAAACATTCATTGATATTTAATCCTATTTTTAAACAATTGAAGTTGTAAAAAACAGTCGAAAAATTAAAAAGGCACCATTGTGTTTTCTCTTTATCGGGGATGAAAATTTTTCGTAGGGGTCATAACTACAACTCTACTTTATAATAAAATACTCAACTTTTTGTTTTCAGATGCTCCAAAATTAAGATTTCTTGTCGACACGTGTAGCTTCAGGCAGCCAGATCACCAAGATAAATTTAAAAAAAAATTGTTTTTAAATTTTTTCTTATACTTCGAAACTTCTATTTTTATGTATAAAAAGATTAAAATATGGAGATAAATTTTATTATGAAAAAAAAAACGTTCTTGAAAATATGTGCAATAAATAGAGACTGATGCTTTAATAAAAGACACGACGATACTTTTCATTTTTCCAAATAACAGCCTTGTTAGTGGAAAAAAAAAGAAAAATAATTTAACTTTTTTTTTCACCGCACTTTTATGTCATGAACCTATATTCCTTTCTCGTACTCGTGCGATATATCGTGATTTATCTTTATTTATTTAGTTTGAATGTATTGAATATTTAAAAAGAATAGCTTGCACAAATTTAAAAAATATATATTTCAAACAAAATAGAGTCGTAATAGGCCGTGAGACAAGGAAAAAACCTATTTGATTTAAATAGATCCTATTTGAATAAAATATATTTTTTTTTGCGAGCGAGTGCTGAAGGAAATGGAATAAAGATCAAGGAAAAAAAGATAAAAAAAAAAAAGGTGGTGCTTCTCGAATTCGTCGGTCGCGAGTATACGGCCAATTGTGCGTACCCCGCAGAAAGATGAAGGTTCTTCCGGGTTCCGCCCCGAAAAACCAAAACACAAATAAAATATTGTGCGTTCATTCACCGCAACGGGAATAGAGAATGAGAAGGTGCGAGCCGAGAAATGTTCACGGCGAGCCGGGGTGCTTCGATGTCCCCCCGCGAATGAATACGTAAGGACATTATGCCATACATAGGTGAGCTGGTGGTGCAGTACAGTGAGAGTGAAAGAAAAGAATACGAAAGAATAATGCTCGTGGCGGCTCTGATAGGGCTGCTTAGTAGACAGCAGGGCAAGGAAAATAAATAAAATAGAATAATCGTCGCAGAAGTGTTGCGTAGGTACGAGGACACTGTTACACGAATAGAAGAGACAGTGCCATCTCGTCTGACGAAGAGAGGAACATCATCGTGGATCGCGGTGTGAAGCTATATGCATGTCAATGGGATAATGGTAATTGGGCATGCACCGTTATACGTTCTTTTAACCCTGGAGATCACAGCTATTGGCCCCTCGTTGAATAGAATTCGCCATGATCACTTTGCGACCATACAAACCTGAAGAGCTTGATGCTGAAATGTTCTGTATTCCATTATGAGATGTCTCCTTTGCACCACTTTTTTTCTTGCAATTTCTGGATAATCCAGATTGCCCATTGGATAGCTGGATGCTTCGAATTGGCAAGTGAAAGTCAGCTTCGATCAAGTCCAAAGCGTAACAATCCTAATTCGATCTTCAACTGGTCAAATGTCTTCATGAGGCAGCCTCGAAACTCCAATTCCAAGTGTATTGTTTCAACACAGCTCCGTCCATAAGCAACTCACTTTTGTAATACGTGAATTATTTTCGAACTTTTGAATTCGAAAATAGTATGAATTTACTAGGTCATGCATGGGAAAACAGCGTCTGCAGACGTTAATGGTTGCAAAACGAATGGAACGAAATCGTCGTAAATTCGGAAAATATTATATCATCAAGATTTAGGATCAAACGATTGATTGTGCTTACCCTACTAGAAATGTTCAGGCTGCCTGAATACTGATTAGGCCGCTATCATGCTGCGGTCTGGAATGCCGTAACGAGGCACGCCTGATCAGTGCCGGATGCCGACCGGATCGGTGAAACCGTAGTACGGAAGTAAGAAGGCTACCTTACTGCCGGCGGATCAGGGTACCTTTTTACTCCCGTAAATCAGGCAATACGGATATGGCCCTACTAGGGCTTGACCTAATAAAGCCCTATTGGGGCTTGCCTTTGAACTGCCTCAGCGTTCCATCAACGCAGATAACCTCCTATATCCTACGTCGAAATTTTCATTCAGCAGCATATTATCTTTGAAGTTTTTACGTTTTTGAAAGGTGTTGTGGACTGTGACGAAAAAAAAACGTTATTCAACTCGGATGCGTGTTAAAAGATTGCGCTGTATTTAGAAATCTCAAAACACAGTACAAAATCTGTCATCGTCGTGTGAACAAGATATGTATAACCTAAATATATATATTGGCGTTTGATACGTTATTAATGCTTAAATTCCTAAAAAAAAATTGTTTTTCACCAAGTTCATGTCCAAAAAATACGAACTAATAATTCACGAGACGTTTGAATTGAAAGAGCGTATTTTCCTCTATTTTCCGTCAAAAGATTTTGAGCAAGCCGTGAGAAAAGTAATTGACAATGCCAAGGATTGGGAGGGAACCGGACGGTTCGGAATAAAAACACTTCAACATAAAACATAAATGAAACATTCATAAAGATCTCTATACTATCTTTAATTAAAGTTGATTTTTAGGTGCATCGCAACTTCTAGGGGTAGTTTTCGATGTTTTGTTACTGTTAGGGGTAGTTTTTGAATCGGATGTTCTTGACACACATTTTCCATGTGTTTTCGAAAATATATATGAACTGAACATCAATGGAAGTGCATTTTTGCGCGTATCACCATTTCTAGGGGTGGTTTTCGATGTTTCGTTACGGTTAGAGGTAGCTTTCCATTCTGATATTCTTGCTACACATTTTTCATGGGTTTTCAAAAATATTTATGAACTGAACATCAATGAAAGTGCATTATTGGGCGTATCACAATTGCTAGGGGTGGTTATCGATATTTTATTACTGTTATAGGTGGTTTTTGGTCCGGACCTTTTTGCTATAAATTTTCGATGTTATTTCAACGCACATACTTGAGATCGCGACTCTAAAAAAAAATTTGCCTGAAAGTTATGCTCATTTCTCATTTTTTCGCAATTTTCGCACTTTTTGACAGGGCGTGGAACTGAAGGGGTGCAACCCTTGCATTTGCCGAATTTTTCATGATCAGATGCATCCTTCATCTTCAAAATGCGATCTTAACGATGTCGATATGTTGATTTTTCTGGACGTGACGATTTTTCAAAGTAGGTGGGACGTATGTGTCCCACCAGCCGTTAAAGGGTTAAAGTGCTCGGCTTTTCAATTTTATTACGAAAAACCTGAACTGTCAATGTAACTCAATTTTTTCCAAAGGGTGCATAACGTCAACATCGTATAAAAATTTCAGGTCCGAAAGTTGGATTCCTCTTCATGATCGTACCTCCTTAAGACAGGTTTGATATCTCAAGGTGTAAAGTCAGACATTTACACGTTTCCCATGTTTCGAATAAGACAGCAGAAACGTGTTGAAATTAAACATGGTCCAAGTGTATGGAAAAAAAGCCATGAAATGTGTTTGAATTTTCTATAACACACATAAGCGCGTTTCAAGTTGTGTATGTCATTTACACGTGTCAGTTCCTAAAATGACCCACCTCACATGTAACAAATAACACCCATGGATTTTCAGTGGCACCGACAAGTGGTGGATCAATCGAACCCAAAGCTCTCTTTCCATTGATAAGCGGCTAACAACTGTTTCATTTTTCTTTTTTCTTCACTACGAGTAATCCGGTACTGTTACTCCGATGAAGGGTGTGTGTGTACAAGTAGCTGAAAGAATACGTATCTCCGAGGCCTAGAGCCCAGTCACGTTCGGCGCGTTGAAATCCACGTGTGTCCGGGCTTCTGTGGTTGTTGGATTAATCATGAAGGGAAAGGGGTATGTTTGGATGCAGAGTGAACAAGGGTTCTGGAGGGTTAGAGGCACGCGGTGTGTGCCATATTCTTACGGTTCTCTCTCACGTGGATCTCTCCGAAGCCCTTAGCGCTGAAGAGGGAAAACGGTATTTTGTTAGGTCTCTCTTGCTCCCTCATGGATCTATATCTACCTGTTTCTCGGGCTGCACCGGATTTTCATAGATAATGTATGTGAGTAGGGGTCATGTGTAGTCAACGAGCCGTACGTAATTCCCGTCTTCTCGTTGGTGGCTTCGGGACGTGAACAGGAAGCAAGATGCTAAACATCATCGCTCCGTGTGTGAAAGTAACCTACGATAGCGTTGATGCCAAAAATGTAGGCTCGTTAATCCAACGTGAGCATGTTTACTATTTGGAAAACTGTGATCCGGAGTCCCGTGCTATGCCTAAACGACGTTGAGTGTGGCGTTCTTTCGACAGCAAGCGGTATCGCAGGTCCAGTCCATAGACCACCAATATTAACCTACCTCAATACCTGTTACCTGCTTCGGCTGGTCCGAAGATATTTGAATGCCGGGCTCGACGGATCGATCTCCGTAGAACGGCTCTTTGCCGGCAAAGAGAACACGAAGACAGGCCAGAAGGTGGAATGGATAATGTTGACATTCTTCCAGCTCCTTTGGCAAAGGGTTCAGAGAGATAGAGAGACAGAGAGAGGGTTGCCTGTTGGATTGACGCTGAGGCCATACGGTGGGTTGGCTAACGGCGTTTCTCTAACCCATCGGCACAAAACACAAAACGAGCAAGGATGAATAGCAAGTGGGTGGGGACTTGTTGTGGGTTGTCCTCTCGCGATACGCTTGATAAAAGCTACAAAGTCGAGCCACCGGAGCAATATTGCGACTCATCTATACCCCGTAGGTGTGTCATTACGCTATAAGGGTTAATTTATCGGCAATGTGCAAAGTCGCCCTTAGCCACCTTCGAGAGCCATGTTGGATCCGCGAGTCGAGGAGAGGAGGAGAAGGAGGAGGACTGGGCGATTACTGTCAGGGTTTATTCCTAACGCTCATCCACCTCTTCCAGTTAACTACGTGCATCCACGTGTAGCTTCGTATGGTCTGTGTGCCTATGGTATGCATAGATGGCGCCTTTGTTTCCAAGCTTTTTTCCCTCGTACGAGCACAAGAACGAGTCGACATTGCAGTCGGAAAGGGACGGCGAAAGAACGCCTACCTCCCCCTTGCCACATGCATACTCGTACACACATGTTTTCCGTTCCGATATAGATGTGCCATTCTGTGAGTCCATCCCACCTTCGTTAGCGCTGTGCAGAGCGGTACCAAGGTGGAGATCCCAAAGGGGCAGTTGGACCTTTTCTACATGTATGCGAGGCAATAGGTGCCTCCATTGGCTCTCCATCTCTCTCTCTCTCTCTCTCTCTCTCTCGCTCTCTCTCTCTAAAAGAATGCCAACCGTTACTTATTGGGAAAGTTGCATTTCCTGACTGCCTTTCATCCAGCACCAATCCTGCCCAAAGAGCGTTAATCCAGAACATGAAGACATTGCAGATTCGCCATCTCGCAAAGAACGTCAGGTCCACAATGACATAGGTGTATGCCACTTTCTTGGTAGATATTTGACCGATTGATTCACGCTACGTCCAATCACCGATCGCATAGCCTGTGGAATCTTTCGGGGTGGAAGAGTAAAAAAAATAACCGCAGGCAGACAGAGAGGAAAAAGAGGGCGCGAAAGAATCGTCTCGTTCCTCTCTCTCTCTCTCTCTGGCTCTCTCACGTTGTCGAAAAGACCTTGCGCAGGCTGCACTGCGCAACTCGAGGTTGGCAATGGCACCCCCTTCTTTCCTTAGAAACTACCACCATTGCCTCTTTCGAGCTTGTACGATCGCGAAGCAAAGAGGGAGAGACGCAAGAGTGAGACAGAGATATTTTTTTTCTCCACCCACTTCGAACTTACCCTCTCGCACCCCCCTTCGCCAGCCACACTGAACGTACGCGATCGCGTACGTATGTATGTGTTTATACACACGCACGTACACATATATTCATACATATATATACATATATATATGTATATATATATGAACAGAGAGGGTTGAAGCCACCCCGTGCCGCTTGCACCCTCTGCACCCCGTGCAACTCTTATTATTTCCATTTTTCCAATTCTAGCACACATCGCTGGTGTGTGGGAGACCGAGAGAGAGAGAGAGAGAGAGACAGAGGGACAGAGAGGAATGGTACTCCAGGGTGGGTGGCAGAGAAAAAGATAAAATAAAACGAGAGTTCCACCCTTTCTACCTTGCATCCCTCCCGGCATACCTTCAACGAAAATATCTATATTTATCTGTTTCTTCGCGGCGTCGGCGGTAGCAGAGCGTCGTTTTCTCTCTCCACGATTTTTCCAACCCTCTCTCTCTCTCTCTCTCTCTCTCTTTTTTCTTACCTCTCTCTTTGTCTCTCTCGCTCTCTCTTTCTCTCTCTTAGCTCCACCGTCTTCGCTCTTTCGGTTATTTGGCTCTCTCTCTCTCTCTCTCTCTCTCCTTCGTTGCTATCGTCTCTCGCAAGTCACATTTTTTCTTCTTCTTCGCCGATTTCTTTTTTTCTTCCGCGTCGTCTTTTTTACTTCCACCCTCCCCCCACACCCCCCGAGCTCTCTTGCGAGACGTATTCTCGCTTCTTCCTAGCTTCGATCTCGTCTCGCACTCTAGCCGCGCCGTTTTTTTTTTCCCCCTCATTCTTCCTCACCTTGCCCTTCTCGCTCTCTTCTCGCTCTCTCGCGGCGAAGGAAAATAAAAGGAATGCATGGAAGACGAAGAGGAAGAAGAAGAAGAAGAAGAAGACGACGACGACGACGACGACGACGACGGCGGCGAAGCGTGCGCGCCTTTCCTTGGCAGCCGCGCGCCCCCGTTCTTCCCAAAAGAGAGAGAGAGAGAGAGAGAGAGAGAGAGAGAGAGAGAGAGAGAGAGAGAGAGAGAGAGGAAGAATGTGAATGCCACGAAGACGGAAGAGAGACGTGAGGAAAAGAGAGTGAGAGAGAACGAAATGGCAAGTGAGTAAGAGAGAGAGAGAGAGACCGCGCCGCCGGCTTCCGCTTCCTTATGCTCTGCCGCGGACTGCATCAACCAGTCGCGCGGTTCGCCCCCGGTCGCGCTCACATAAGATTTGATTCAACAACCAGAGTTAAGAAAAATTGTTTTTTTATTTGTTTGTTTTTCATTCACCGTTGAAACGTCATTGAAGTGTCGTATACGCGTATAGATGATTTTTTTTTTCTTCGCCTCTCGTCTTAACGAGCAAGACAATAATCAATCGAAAAGAAAAATAAACGTTTCTTCACCGCGGCAAAACGGCTCCGAAAAAAAAACAAAAAACAACCCCTTGCGAGCTTTCAACGTACACGTGGAATTAGGCCGTTGGACGTGCAATTGCCTCATCCATTGGGCAGCAAGGGACGATGATGTAGCGAGAGTGAGATGAAAAAGGAATTCGCAAGTATGAGCATTTAATCATTTTGCCATGAAGAGCCACGACGAGAGTTTGGAAAATTGGCGGACACGGGGATTGGTGGTGAAGGGATCGATACGATTTTACGATCGGAAATATCGCTCGAAGATCGCTGATGAACGGAAACGTCTTCACGAAAGAACCAGGTGAAAAGTCGACCACGAAATACGGATTTTTTTTTTTTTTTGGAGGGTGGCGGGGGAGGGCTGGTGGAGGAGGCTGAGAATATCATCGTTACCGATGATTCTCGGGGCGAGAAAAAAACGAAGAATGCCACAAGATGAAAGAATCGCGAGACGTGGAATCGATACGTTTCGAGACGAGAGTGAACGAGGGAACGATGTCCGCCCCGTCGTCATTCTTGTCCTATCAAAGTTCACGGGCATGTGGAACGTTGATTGTTATTTGATTTGACTTCGGAAGCAACAACAACAACAACAACAATAACAATGTTGTCGTATGACGAGATGGAGACACGGTGGGGGCGATAATAACCGAAAAAAAAAACCTACAAAAAGCATAAAAATGATAAACGAAAGTTCCTATTTTTCACGAGTAGCACAAGATTAGTATTATTAGTGGGAGGAGAAGAAAGGAGAAGAAAATCGAGGAGTCTGAAAGTTCCTGAAAAAAAAAAAAAAATACAAGCGGAAAGAAATGAAGAGAGAAGTAAATAAATAAGAGAAGAGAGAGAGAGAGAGAGAGAGAGAGGGAGAGAGAGCTTCCTATGGAAAAGAAAAGCCTCGTGGTCAGATCCCGCGTGTTTAATTAGCCAGCCAATTAGAAGGCAGCCCGGCGTAATGAGCTGCGCGCGCAAAGTTCCTAAAGCAAACGCACCGATGATTGTTCATCGACGAAGAAAAATTTGAAAGAGAAAAACAACCATCACGTGAAACTTCGAAATTCGATCGAGATATATTCGACAAGAAGCGGGGAAAGAGTTTGCTTTTTTCTTTTTCTCGAGATGATGATCGAATGAAAAGTTTATAAATTCGAATAGCTCACGAAAAAAAGTAATAAATAATCGTAAATACGACGTGGTGCGTGGCGAGAACCTGTCCAATAATGAAAATAACTAGTCCCCTAACAATCATAGCAATAGAAGACACGAAAATTAATAAAGGATGAAAGATATATATATATATATTAATTTTTATTAATATTAATAATAACATTGAATTGATTCGGAAGTAATAATCTCAAGTGAAAGAGTGAAAGATGCGAGAATATTATTAACAAACTGTTTAGTGAATTTTAATAATAAAGAGATTGAAAAAAAAAGAATCTTCATATTTATACATAAATAATGGGCGCCGAGTGAATTAACATTTAATCAATTATTTAAATGAGAGAAAAGAAATATATATATACATAAATTAATATACATAAATGTATATATAATATATATATATATATATAAATAAATAAATGTGTGTCCTATACACACAGACGTTTTAATCCAAGTGCATTGTATATTTTATTGATTTTACACACGCGATAAATAAATATAAAAATATCTCGCCGAAAAACCGTGGGTTTTCAAGAGAGAGAGAGAGAGTGAGAGAGGGAAAGGGGGATCATAAAAAAGAAAATTGCGAGAGAGATAGGGATAGAAAAAAATAAATTCTAAATAATGTCCACAGTGAGTGTAGTGTCAAATTCGTCGGTCGAGGTGGACAGTGAATCCTCGAACGATGCGTCCTCGAGCAAGGAGGAGGGTGCTGGCTCGGTCGTGGGTGATCGCGATCAAAAGTTTGTCCTCCAAAACGATTTGTACAAAAGTCTTTGGGCAAGTGCTGTGCTTGGGAAAACGGTGCTCAATAGAAATCTCAACTTTAAGGAAAATTTGGCCAATCTTAAGGACAACTTGAACGCCCTCGATGCACTCAAGGACCTTAAGGATCTTAAGGGCCTTACGGTTAGCAGTGTACCGGCATTTCCAAGAAATTTGGCACTTCATCGCGATGACATCGACGAGGTAGCATTTCCCCCATCATTCACATGTTTATTTTATCGAAATTAAATTTCGATATATTTTGAGGACTCGCTAAAGTCGGCAATCAATGCAAACACGATATAATGATTAAATTGTGTACGTGCAAAAAATCAATTTTACGAGGCTGCGTAAATTTGGAGCCCGAAAAAGAAAGTTGATTTTCAATAATTTTTTCTGGCGAGAGTATTGGGTTTGAGAGGTGGGAATTTTACATACAATTGACACATAGACTTGGGAAATTTGTGATTTTTTTCAATGGAAAAATATCCATAAACAACGGAGTTATTATTGTTTTAACAAAGTGCCAACGTTACTGCATGGCCAATGGGTGTACACTGTAAAAAAATATATAATTAAAATAGGATTTATTTAAATTAAATAGGTTTCTTCCTTGTCTCACGGCCTACGATGATCCTTTTTGTTTAAAATATATATTTTCATTTGTTCCAGCTATTCTTGTTAAATATTAAATATATTTAAATCAAATAAAGAAATATTAGAATCAAAAATATTCTTTTTTTCAAGGTACGAAAAATATTTGTTAATTAAAAATATTTTTATTACCGCGACTAAACGTCTATTTAACTCAAATATATATTTCTGTAAACCCAAACAAACCCACACGTTGGTCAATAGCTTGAATCAAATAAGTAAGTATTTGTTGCAATAAAAAAAGACCATTAATTCAATCAAATAGAAAAATGTTTGACTCTACGAAAATTCTATTTAATTGAAATTAAAAAGAATTAAATAGATACATTCAATGGATTCAACTAAATTGTTTTTTTTTTCAACAGATGAAATTGAATCAGAGATTTATTAGGAATAAATAAAATATTTAGTTATTAAACGATATTAAATAGATCTTGATTTGAATGAATAAATATATTTGAAATAAATCGATTCAATAATGGAATGCAATAGGAAATATTCTAATTTTACGAAAAATCTAGTTAATTCGAATGAAAAAAAAAAAAATCAAACGCATCTAGTTGATGTCAATAAAAAATTTTTGTCAATGTAGACGGTTTTGGCGACTAGGATGATCTGAAATAAAAAAATTATTAAACTTGTACTATAATAAGTAATACTTCCGTATGAGCGGATGATTTTTTTTCGAAATTTAAAAAATTACAAAAATTGCAAGATGTAGAAGAAAAAAAGTTATATTTTCGAAAGAAAAAACAACTCACATCATTTGTTATTAACAAATGAATAAACACATCGAGAAAATCGTCCGGTGATGCGTTAGAAAATGTTGTAAATTATGTTCCGTTCGAATTCGAAGTGAAACTGACGAATAAATTTTGATATACGACTCACATCGTTTGACGAAACATTTTTTCGAGGAAAACTCAAAAGAAAATAGATTAAGATCAGAAGATCAGAAGATCAGAAAGATTAAGATCAGAGAATAGCGCCACGACTCTTCGTTAATCCTTTTTGCTTGGAATAATGTTTTATTTATTTATTTTTTTCGATTTTAAAAGAGATCCACCAGATCGATTGAAATTTTGGTCATAGTGTCAATGGACCCTTTGCACGAGTTTTCATCCGCCACTCCACCACACGATCTGTGTCCTTGGCACCCGAAAGATTATTATCATCTTGGCTCGTGATCCAGGCTACTTTTCCTTCCTATACCTGTGCCAACAGAAAGTAGCCGATGTAAACACCAGTTGACTTTCATTCTCGCCAGGATTGCCGACGAAAGCAGAACACTTCGGAATCCTCGCATCAAACGATTATCAAATTCTCCTACTCCGTCACATTCGTACCGCATTTTTCGAATCCTCCATTCGATCCCGTCCACCAATTATCAATGTGAAATAATTCTCGAGATTAGCTTTTTTTTCCCTCCACCGTTTCATTCAGCCTCTTAGCTTAAGGTAGTAGTCTCGCCAAGGCTTTTTTCCAGAGATTTTTTTTTTTCTTCATTTTGAGGACTCATTCAGGCTACTATTAAATGATTATCTGCAAAATTTCAAAAGAATTCACCGTTTCGTTTTCGAGATATTGGCAATCAAATATTTCATGATTTTACTCGTGTTCTTGGGGGGAGCAGTGGAAAATTTTACATTTCAGGCAATAACTTCGAAACTTTTCTACAGATTTTTTTTATTCTCAATTACAGAGGAACATATGACGAAGTGGGTAAAAAAAAATCATGAATTTTGACCACTTAGTTTCAGAGATATAGCGATTTAAATTAAGCAATGGCTAGCGATGATAAGATGTACAATAGAGTGGCCCAAAAAAAAAAAAATCTCTCCGATTCAGGCTCTCACCCCTTGACATGTTGCTCGATACTGAAACAAAAAAGCTTGTAAAAGGAGCAGCCTGTAGGTTAATTCTAACAGGTGACTCGTGAGGTTTTCTTATTCACCATTTGATTTACACGCAGAAAATTCAAGTCTGCTCTTCAGATACGGTGAATTCTCAAAAAATACGAGGAATGGGGATTGAAATTCAGTCGACGAGGTTCTTTTATAGCCAATGAAGTTGCACATATGTTTTTACCAATGTATTGTGGATAATAATTACAGATACAGCTGTGGAAAGTATGTTTCAAGATTTATACACGTTAAAATGGCTTCGTTATTCTATAACTAATATGTCAACTTTATATCCATATACTTTTTATCCGGATGCAAGCATCAATCTACAAAATTCTACTTGTGACAATTTGAATATTTCTTCCAGTGATTCTTCATCACCTTCGGAAGATACTGCATCTGTTCTTCATTTTTTTGTTAACAATCCATTATATTCTTCGATGAGGGCGACACCTCGTTCAGCGACATCATTAACAACTTTCAACTCCTTAAAAACTGTCAAACATTCATTGAAGCTCAGGCTACGTTCCCATTCGTCGGGGCTTTCACGAATAAAATCGTATGGCAATTCGCAGAGTTCAAACAAGCGTAGTTATTTGTTGGTGATAAAATAACTGATATGAACATCAACTATGCTCTTGAATTCGTCGTCACTCAATATCACACGTTTAACATTTTCATTCAGACTTTCGCGTTGTATTGCCTGAACCATTTTTTGTTTCACGTTGAGCGGAATAGCCGGGTCGAAGAAGGATAAAGCTGCGAGCTCTTCACGTAAATACCATAGATGTCGTCTCAGTTTGTTAGCAGCTGCCTTAGAAACGTCGGGATTGATAGCTTGAAACTTAATCAAATTTTGCATCAACGACAAATCGCAGTTAGGGGCTTTGATTGCACATGGTGCAAATCAAAGCCCCTAACTGCGATGGATATTAAAAAATCGCCGAAATTCTTGAAAGTTTGAGAAATTATGGTTCTTGATAGAATAATAATAATCGTTGCAAAACGAATAAAACCAAATCGCCGTAAATTCCGAAAATATTATATCATTAAGTTTTAGGATCAAGCGATTGATTATGCTAAGTTTCAAATAAATCGACTGAGTAATTGTCGAGAAATTAATTGAAGTAATGAGGCCTTTTTTAACGATGAATTAATAGCAATCATTGGAAAACTCAATGTATATTGAGTTTTTGGGTAATTATTGATAATAATAAGATGATCTGAAGGTATTAATTAAATATAAAAATTGAGAAATGTTTTTGTTGGACAGTTGAAACAGATGTACAGTCATTGGCAAAACCTCAGTCGAGCACACGCCAATATCGTCGAATTTGACTTCAATTATTATTAGAAATGGAAAATTAATATTTCTAAGTGTTAATTTATTACCAAATTAGCTATTTGTAAGGCTAAACATGTACGACATGATCGAGACTTGTAAATCCAAGATTCGCCCATTTTGGACTAACCTTTTGCCCGACGGTCCAGTAATACCTTAAGAAATATATCTTCCAAATTTTATTGACATAAAAGCAAAGAATTTGAAATTCCCATAGAAAATTAAACACTTTATAAAAAAAAAATCCATTTGTCTGATGCGGCTATATGTATTTCACCCTTAAAAGAACACCGCTTGGCTTGGTGAACATTGCGTGGATATGACCGGCTCAGTTTGTAATGGCGTACCAGCACATTTTCGGAGTATTTAGTATTACGTCTTCGCTAATTACTACCCCTGTACACATATGTATGTTGCTCGATGCTCCCCCGTCACGATAATTGGGAGCATTGACTCACGACGATAATTAACGTGTGTCTCTCATATCCCCATGGCGAGAGACCC
>OZ010711.1:36630586-36677446 GCA_963932345.1 Ophion ventricosus | reverse complement strand
TACTCCTGAGAGCGGCGAAAGATCATCGAGAGAGAGCAACGAATCGAGAGAGAGAGAGAGAGAGAGAGAGAGAGAGAGAGAGAGAGAGAGAGAGAGAGAGAGAGAAAGGGAGGAAGTAAAGTTTAACACGAAGGCCTAAGAAGAAGTAATTGTCAGCCAAACTCAAACTTTGAGATTCTTAAGGCTTACACTCATTGAAAATTTTGGAAATTACGATTTTGACAATTTGACGGATCCTCAAAATATAACGTTTGAAAAATATTTTCTGAAAATGTCAATCCGTTCATGATTGAGGGATCTTTGGCGTTTATAGTTAGGTTCCGCGGACTGGTGAATCGCAAACCGGCGAACTTCAAACGCGTGTTCCTTAAAATGTCTTTTATAAAATCGGTAACCACGATATCTCGAAAATCACTGCACTGATCAACTTCAAACTTTACGAGCTTCTTTTACATGTTAAAAAGCAGTGCTTGAACGGAGGAATTTTTTTATCGATGCATAATTTTTTTAATCAACGAAAATAGAAGGTTTATTTTATTTTTATTTTATTTTTATTTTATTTTTATTTTATTTTTATTTTATTTTTATTTATTTTTATTTTATTTTTATTTTATTTTTATTTTATTTTTATTTTATTTTTATTTTATTTTTATTTTATTTTATTTTATTTTTATTTTTATTTTATTTTTATTTTATTTTATTTTATTTTATTTTATTTTATTTTATTTTATTTTATTTTATTTTATTTTATTTTTATTTTATTTTTATTTTATTTTATTTTTATTTTATTTTTATTTTATTTTTATTTTATTTTTATTTTATTTTTATTTTATTTTTATTTTATTTTTATTTTATTTTTATTTTATTTTTATTTTATTTTTATTTTATTTTTATTTTATTTTTATTTTATTTTTATTTTATTTTTATTTTATTTTATTTTATTTTTATTTTATTTTTATTTTATTTTTATATTATTTTTATCAACGAAAATAGATCGTTTTTTTTTCGCCGAAAATTAATACGTTCACTTTGAACTACGGCAATTTTTTCAAGGATCAACCTTTTATTAAATTTTTCGTTCAAGCACTAGATAATTTCGTTCAAAAACTACTTGCGTTTGATTTTTTTTTATTTCGAATGATTTGTGTCTGAGCAGCAGTGGTTACCGTCGAGGACGTTTTTCAAACAGCGGTCTGCACAAACCATTGCATTTACTACCACATTTATAAATATTTTTCAATACAAAATTTGTCAAAGATACTTAAAGACAAACTCTTTAATGTAAAAAAAAAATAATAATTTGAAAACCTGCGTATGTTTTTTCCACAAAAAAAAACACGAAATGTCGTGTTTATTTTGGCCACGAACTGGGTGTAATCCGTTAATGACCCGTTAGGCTCCGATTAACGTTCCCAAATAGCAGAATGATCGTCAGATACACGCGAGATACACGTTAAGAATCTTTTTCCCCCGCGAGATACACGTTAAGAATCAGCATCTTCCTCAGTTCTTTTTACTCTCAAAATATCTCCAGCCACCCCCCCCCCCCCCCCCGCCCGCGAGGCGCAATAAACACGAAAGAAAAGGAAGAATTGGAAGAATTTATTGTCGAGACGCACGAGTTGGGGCATAAAACTCTCGTCTTCCCAGGGATTCCGGAACGAAATCGGTCGTCTACCCTTTTTGCGAGTGCATTTTCTCTCGCTCAACCCCACTCTCTCCAACGCAGCGCGAAAGAACCGCCACACACATATATATATATATATATATATAGGGGTGCGTTGTTCTCTGGGTGTCCCACTCCTACCCTCCCCTTCGCTGTTTTCTCCACCGCTCCATTTCAACCCCGTTGATGTGCCTTCGGCAAGCGCGAGACAGCAACGCCACCGCCGCCGCAGTTACCGAGTGCGCTGGTAAAACAGCCCCTTAAAACGGTTTTACTGCCCTGCACGGGGCGCGCAACGACGTCTAGACGCCAGGACCGTAAAGTTTGACCTACTCACCCCCAACCTCCTTTTACGCTTCCTCTCTTTCACTCCCCCCTCTCTCTCTCGCTCTTTCTCTCTCTCTCTTTGCCTCTCTCTCTATCTCTCTCTCTCTCTCTCTCTCCCTCTCTCTATCTCTGCTGTGTCAGCCTTTAACCGCCACCCTTTTGTTTTCCTCTCTTTGCTGCTTTCATCCCTCTTTAAGTTTTACACTTCGTTCTCGCTCTCTTTAATTTCACGAGAATCATGAAACCTCTCTCTCTCTCTCTCTCTCTCTCTCTCTCTCTGCATCTCAACACGAGTTAACTCAACTTTCGTCTCTTCAAGAAGGCACAACCAATTCTCGGCATACCGGAAGGCCTGTACGCCCGGTCAAATGAGGGTGAGAAACAGGGCGAGAGAGAGAGAGAGAGAGAGAGAGAGAGAGGAAATAAGTTAGCGCGAGAAAACTGGGCCAAAGGGTTGAAGCAGATAAAAACGCCGTTGGTCTCGTAGCGACGTAGGGATGAAGAGAATATTTTCATTTCGTTGAACTGCCGCACGTATCTATCATACAACATCACCACCGCCACCTTCCACTTACTGAAAAAGGGGAAACAGAATTTATATTTTCCTTGCTCCATACGTGGCACGAGCAAAATCCGCACCCTCGCTTGTATTCGCCCCTATTAGGAGTATGCCACCAAGCCTCGAGTGTCCGCATACCGGTACATCCGTGTTGCTCAACGATTAGCCAACTTTGTGGAAGAATTTTGAGGCCATTGTGGCACTTTGGTAGGGTAAGGAGGGGCGTGTTGAGCAGTCGGGTAAGTTGGACAATCGAAATATCTGGAAAACTAAGCACCGCACGCGGGTTCATCAAATGGCGAAAAGAGAGGTATGGGAGAGCGTTTTTTCGCTTTATTTCGACGATGAAATTAACATAGGATTATCCGATTTCGATCAAATATGCGTCGTTTTGTTCGATAACTTTTGTCCATTTTGAAGGCAATTTTATAATTCCGCGATTGAAGAAGTCCTCGTCCCTATTGGTAAAAAACTTGACCAGCTCATTTTCACAAGCCTCTCTTGAGGCCACTTTTGTACCATCAAGAAAATTTTGCAAATGCTTGAAAAGGTGATAATCGCTTGGTGCCAGGTCTGGACTATACGGCGGGTGCGATAGAACCTCCCATCCAAGCTCTCGGAGCTTCTGGCGCGTCGTTAAATATGTGTGCGGCCTGGCGTTGTCTTGATGGAACACAACACCCTCCCTATTGGCCAATTCTGACCGCTTCTGGTCGATCGCCTGCTTCAATCTGGTCAGTTGTTGACAGGAGAGGTCCGAATTGAGTGTTTGGCCCGATGGGAGCAGCTCATAGTGGATGATTCCCTTCCAATCCCACCAAACACACAGCAAAACCTTCTTGGCCGTTAATCCGGGCTTGGCGATCGTTTGGGCCGGCTCACCGCGATTGGACCACGATCTTTTTCGGCTGTTGTTCTCATATGTGACCCATTTTTCATCGCCAGTCATCATCCGCTTCAAAAATTGGTCGATTTCGTTGCGTTTCAGCAAATAATAGCAAGCATCAATTCGTTCCAAAAGATTCTTTTGCGTCAATTCGTGTGGCACCCATACATCGAGCTTCTTCTTGAGACCAGCCTTATGTAAAAGGTTCCAAACGGTTTTCTGGCTAATCTTCAGTTCCTGGGCAATGGAATAAGTGCTCACATGCCGGTTCGACTCAACAATTTCCATGATTTTATCGACATTTTCGACTATTCGACTACCAGAGCGTGCCTCATCTTCGACGTCCATATTACCAGAACGGAATCGTTGGAACCACCGCTTTGCTGTTGCATTCGATACTGTATTGGGTCCATAAACAGCACAATTTTCGTGGATAGTATGACCGGATGCGATGTATACATCGTGAGATATGGCTCACTAAAGACATCTAGCGGAAAACGCTCAGAACTTTTTACTTCACCCAATATATAAGTTTTGACGGTTATACTGTAGCACCAATTTTTACCTAATCTCTTTCAGATACTTGAAAAAATGATTTCAGAAAACGTCCAGCGTCTCCCACTGATACGGTTCGGTATCTCCGGGTGATTTTTATATTCATCCCTGGGATCCGATTCGATATCGAACTAGATCTTGTTCTAAAAGTTCAGGATTCAAGCCTGGATCCAAAGCAAAGTTTCTATTTGGATTCTGCCTAGAGTCCTTAAAAGATTATGGGTGTGAAATATCTCGAAGTCCTCGATTTTCGAATTCTAGCGCAACCCCTCTTGATTCATGCCACGACATTCTACTAACTTTAAACGCGTTTATCTCAAAACCACATTTTTCAAGTCAGCCAGACTCATAACTCAAACAAATTTCAACCGATTCACTTGAAATTTCAACTGTATATTTAGAATTACATTTTCTGAGGCACTACGTAGGATTTTTTTTATTGTATTGCATAGTTCCTTTTTTATAAACAATTTTCTCACGATTTTCTCATGGCATTTTATACTTTTTGTTTTAGAAATGCGCCATTATGGCAAAAAACAATATATCAAAAAAAATCCTACGTACTTCTATAGCTATTCTTATATATAATCGAAACAAAACTTTAGTGTCTCATCATAACTCAAAAATTATAGGAGCTGTTGGTCCGGCCATTGACCTTCCAGAAATAAAGACGTCATCGGAAAAATGCTGCACAGTCGCCATTTTGACATGTATCGCTGTGGAAAAATAATTTTCTATAGTCAATTCCGTGTATAATAAAACCCCTATTTTGTAATTTCGATTTATTTTCTGGTTTCCCTGAAAAAAAATCACAAAATATGCCCTTTTTGTTGGCCTCTCTAGTGGCCTAAGGCCTTAATAAACAGTGCAGACGGATCATTAAATTTTTGGGTGACACGATTGTCATTAAGTTCTGTATGATTCGACCGTTTTTCATAACATTCGTATCATTTTTTCACACTATTCAGTGCGTAAAACTGTCGTTCAGCGATGAGTCTACGCATCTACCTATGTTAAAAAGTATTTTTTCAATTGTAAATTTTATGGAAACAGTGTAGACGATCGATTTAAAATTTGTAGAATGCATTCACTATATGACAAAGAATCCACTGTATAAATTTGAACAAAACGGTAGCATTTCGTAACTTGTCCCGAAACTTCTCGATTGACGAAACATCAGCGCGTCTACGATACAGTAATTCAATACGCGTTATCACGAGGCGTTCTTCACATAAGCACACACAACATTCCTATTCTCGTGAGATCTCTATGCATTGGTACACCATAAATTCTCAAACAGATACGCGTTGTCGGAGCATGTGGTTTAGCTTTCCAAGTGTCTGGGGGAGGTGAAGTAGGAGGAGGACGAGGCGAGAGAGCGAGAGAGAGAGAGAGAGAGAGAGAGAGAGAGAGAGAGAGAGAGAATTCCAAACGGAGAATTGATGGTGGAGAGCTTCCAAAGTGACCCGAAGGTCTTGCCTCCATATTCCGTCTGTGGCCTGCTCTCCACGCGTCCACAGGCTTTGTTGTATCCTTTGAGCGCGATTGTTGACCCTGAGAGGCAGCGGTTAACTCTATCTTTCAATCGGCCACAGACAACCTGACTCCGTTCAAAACACTTGACGCCAATGTCGCTTGGCGTCGGGACCAAATGTTTGCCCTTTATCCGAGCCACAACAAGCTCACGCGGTCATTGCACGTGTTGACTGCACTAAAGTCACCGCTAGTATTATGACAACCACACCGAGCTCCTTTGTCTTTTTTTTTCCCCCTCATTCTATATTCCACCAATCGGAATATCGATTGTTTTGCAGCAAGTTTTTCTTCCACCGATTTATTTCTGTTTTTCACAACTATGGAGAAGCTTGAACGGTGTGGCGGGGGCGGAGGGGGAGGGGGTGGATGGATAGCAAAGACTAGCAAGGGAAAAACCCTGCCGACGAACAAAAAGCGCGAATAGCAAAGTCCATGAAATATTTGAGACACGGCAAGAATAACGTGTCCAGCAATTGAACGACGGATTAACCGTCCGTATGAATCATGCATAAATTCTCATCAGAATAATAGATGCGTTGCGAACGTTCGATTGTCTTCTTTTTGTCCTATTTTTATTTTGCCGCTGCACTTTTAACCCCTTTTTGCTGGCTCTTCGTTTCCTTCCAAGCCAGCGCGAACGTTCGAGACGTCAGTCAACGTCTCGCGAAAAGCCCTCGTCGAATTTTGTTTTTCTTTTCTCTCTCTCTCTCTCTCTCTCATTATTCCGTGTATTTAGGATCTTGAAATAACGTGCCCATCGGCACGAAGTCAAAAAAAAAACCTATACGCCAAAAAAGATATTTTTCCGTGCCCTCGTCCGTCGTATATTTGCTTAACGTGCAAACGTAGATGTATATGTTTGTCGCAAAAACTCGACATTTGTTGAAACCCGACGAGCCAAGTATAAAATAGTTGGCGCTCGTTTGGGTGTACTTGAGTTTAGTGGGGCTGAATTGTTGGGTTTGTGCGGTTTTTACTTGAGTTTGGTGAATTTGTTTATTTGTTTTTTTCAGAAGTAGTTTTGTCTAGGGAGAAAGGATTTTCAGATAATACGAGTTTCGTCGGAGGGGGGGTGGGAATATTTCATTTTTTTCATAAATAAAATATTTATTCTTAATATTCGAAATAATTATTATCTTTTGAGAAATAAATATGCGATACGCGAGAAGTTTTTATTAAATTTGCAATGGGATTAAAAATGCAATGAAAATTATTCCATTTTTTAATTGCTCTAAATCGTTTTGGAAGATTTAAGAGAGTATTCTACAAGGTGTGCATTGGCGTAGGCAGGGAGGGGCAGGGGTGGACACGGCCCTCCCCAGAAAGCCCGGTGCCCCTCCCCCTCATTAATTGTTTTTACGTTTTATTCAAGCAGGCATAAAAAAAAATAATTTAATAAAACTTGATCTATTGCCTTCGTTGTAATTTCGTAATTTCACTGAAAAGTAACTATTTCATTACGTAAATTAAATAGATATTCAATTTTCAATGTACACAACTAGAAAAATACTGGAAGATCAACATTTATTACCAAGTATAAGATAATATCATTGTAAATGTAAAATTCCGATTTGTGAATTTACCGTTAGCCTGCACAATTGATGCATTTTTTAACTGGCTATAAATAACGGAGAGGATTTTATCAATAATTATAGAAAAATCTTAATAATTTATGCATCAGTCTTAAATGCTGAAGCGATGGTCATGAAAAACATACTTCAATTTAAAAATGATAAAATAAATGCTGAAAATATAAGAAAGCTCATTAAAAAGAAGTACTGCCCTGACTTATATGAACTTTTCCAAGCAGCAATTGTTCTCCCAGTGAGGTCTACCGGCTGTGAGAGACGTTTTTTATGCCATGAGCCGGATAAAAATGTGGCTTTGAAGCACAACGCTTCAGGAACGATTCTCCCATATGTCACTGGTGAACATACAGAATGGCGTTGTTAAAAAAAAAATTGTAGCTGAAAAAGTGTTGGGCCGATTTACAGAAAAAAAAAATAGAAAACTAAGACTTATTTAATTGACTACCTACTGGAAGTGAAGTTTAAAGACTGCTGATTGAATTGAAGAATGATGAAAAATAAGTTGATCATTTTTTTAAGGTATTGCAAGAGTTTGATATTAATGTTAACATGAACGTGTGATAAAGCAAGTTTCATATTTAATGTGTGTTACGTGATTACCGAATATCATGTAAGTTTGATTTAAAAAAAAAAGATGACTGTGATCAAAACCAATTTTTGACAGGCCCCTCCGAGGCTCCGCCCAGTTTCAATATTGTCTCCCTTAAAATAACTTCCTTGTAAAGCTACATAGCGCTGGAGACGGTTTTTCCAATCCTCATAGCAGTGCTGGAACTCGGATACTGCATTGCCAAAAAAAAAAAACATTTTATTTCGATAGGATCTATTTAAATCGAATAGGTTTTTTCCTTGTCTCACGGCCTACTACTACCCTATTTGATTATTTTTTTTTAATTTGTTGAATCTATCCTTTCTAAATATTAAATATATTCAAGTTAAATAAATAAATATTAGATTCAAATTAAGTAAATAAAGATAAAACACGATATATCGCATGAATACAAGAAAGGAATATAGGTTCATGACATAAAAGTGCGGTGAGAAAGAAGTTAAATTATTTTTCTTTTTTTCACTAACAAGGCTGTTATTTGAAGAAAAAAAAAGAAAGGTATCGTCGTGCCTTTTATTAACAGGCGCGACTATTTATGTATAGAAAGACTAACCCTTTTCCTCAACTGCAGAATATTACAACAGTCTTCTAATGAAAACAAAGCCATGAAATTTTTGAGAGACTGAATCGTGTACCATTTTTCCGTCTGTCTCTTTTGTCTTATACTACCAGATGAAACCAAATCACAGATTTATTAGGAATAAATAAAAGATTTAGTTATTATACGATATTAAATAGATCATGATTTGAATAAATGAACATATTTAAAATAAATCATTTTTATAATGAAATGCAACAGGAGAAATGGGATTTCACGAAAAATCTAGTTAATTAAAATTTCAAAAAAAAAATTATATATAGACGCGTTTAGTTAATATGAAAAGAATTTTTCTGTCAGTTGACTTGAAAAATTGCATAAATTCTTTACAATACAAATAATGAAACACGTATTTCAGCATTTCCTAAAATTTAATCCTTAAGGGGTTGGAAGGGCGTGGAAAAGTTTGTGTAGAAAAAAATATTTTTATTTGGTCGTTTCTACTTCAACTTTGGCATAAATACTCTACAAAGCAAATAATGCAACACATATTTCAGCATTTGCCAAAATTCCACAAGGTTGAATTTGAATTTGAATTTTGGTTTTTTTTAAAACAACTCTCAGGACCAAACTTTAAAATACGCTGGCGTAGATTTGAGGGAAGATTATTTCTCCCGCGGTCAATTTTACGTAGCTTGCTCAAGCGTAAGTTTGTCCACGGGCCTGGTGATATTGGTAACGGCCAATATAAAAAAAAATAAATATTGTTTATAAGGAAATCCTCTAAAAAAGAAATCAAATATTTACAGGGTGTCATAAATTCCAAGCGAAGGAAGTCACGCGTAATAACTATAACATCATATATTAGGTGTATGACTTAATTTTTCCAGATTTCTCAGCAAATTTATTTAATATAAAAAAATAGAGAACAACGAACTTAATCTTGGAAATATTGTCCATCGTTTTCTATGACCTTGCGCCCATCTCTCAGGTAACATACGAATGCCGTCGCGAAAGAAACTTGCCAGGCTTCGAGGCGATAAAGTCATCGACGAATTTACGCACATCGTGCAGCGTTTTGAACTGTTTATCCACTAAGGCGTGCTGCATTGACCGGCACAAATGGTAGTCGGATGGGGCCAAGTCTGGTGAATATGCCGCGTGCGGGAGAACTTCCCATACCAAGTTCAAGAGGGTCTTCTGAGTCGCGCGAGCAACGTGAGGTCGAGCGTTGTCATGCAGCAGTATGACTTGCCTGCTTCCTTGCCCAGTAAATAGCCTTTTCTGATCAAGTTCTTCGCTCAGTTTGTTCAATTGTCGGCTGTAGCGTTCCGCAGTCGCCGTCTGACCAGTTTCCAGAAGTTCGTAATAAAGCACACCCTTCATATCCTGTCCAGGGCGCGGCTGGTCACTAAGATCGAAATCACCACTTTTAAAACGTTTGTACCAATAATTACACGTTTCAGAAGACACAACGTCGGCACCAAGAGCACTACAAATGGATTCCCGTGCTTTAGAAGCATTTTTTTCCTTGTTGGAATTCGTATGAAATGCAGTGCCGAATGTGCTGTTTATCAGTTGACATCGTAAACTCTGCTATTCTGAGAGGTTATGTAACTCACGTAGACTTGTCGTTCGGTGTTCTGAAACCTTGCGTCCGATCCTTTCAAAAGCACAAAAGACCGCGAAAATATTTTTATTTCAAATATAATTTCAAGCTCCAAGAAAAAATCCGTCAAAATTAAATCATAAACCTAATATATATTCTCGAAAAATAAATTCATTAAAAAAGAGTCCCGCGTTAATTAAAGTTGGCGAAATCAGAGTAGTCATAGATAAACAGACCAACTTGAACCCTCTCCGTTTAAATTCAAACAAAGTTTATATCCGAAATCTACGCGTACACGGAGAGAATTAAAAAGTAATTTTTGTCGTGAATTTCACGGTAAAAATTACCGTGATATATTTCAATGTGGTGACAAGTGAGAAAAGCATAATAATTCGTACGCGACAAGTTTTGTTTTAACTCACGTTACAGAAAATTTCAAATACGTAGCTAAAATTTTACTATACAAGAAGGGTAGCGCGCACGATAATTTTTACCGAGAGCACAATACATTTTCCTATAACACTCATTAAATTTTATAATAAATCTTAAAATAACTGTTATAAAGACGATACTTTTTTATAGACATTTTTGAAAGGCATAAAATAATAAAATGCACAGTAAAATTTCGCTGATATTATATATTTTATAAATTTAAGTTTTGCGTATTTTGTTACACGTGAAAATTTACTAGAAAATCTGGTAAAATTTTCTATCTGAAGAAGAAATTTGATTTTATTTTCGTGAAAATCTGTGTGTTTTACTCAGTAATAATAAGCGAAGTTTCAGGGTTGTCATCTGGTTACCGTTACTGCACGGTAATTTTTAACATTTAATTCTCTCCGTGTACGTAGATGCAGGTAAAAGCTAGTATTATAATAAAAATAATTCGAATACTTTTCAAATAAATACATTTTTATTAATAAATAAAAATGCCAAGTCATTTGGAGACACCCTTTGTATATCGATGCTCGTACACGCTTGATAGTCACATCGTGACAGGTGTGAATGTGTTATAAAATGACAATGAATAGACGACGAGAGACGGGTAGGTGTCATCGAATTTCATGCCTTGAATTCGTAAAATGTGAGAAACCTGCTGCTACGCGATATGGTCTCGGGAGGAATAACTAGTCTGGTGGCCCCGGTATCAGATAGAATCGGAGGGTTGGTTGGTCTAGCAGTGTGCGCTTCGGGTGCATTTGCTCGTTCGGAGTAACGGCCTCAGGCGCGAGAGGGTTGGTGAAAAATAAAGGTGGGATGAGGTTTGGGGGAGGTTGGCTGGAAAAGCCCGCGTCCGAGAAAGATGTTTCTGCTGCGAGATTGGAGGTATGGCCGGGAAAAGCGCGAGACGGGAGGCAGACGTATAGGTTTATGGGTTTCGCGAGCAGGACTATCCCGCGGCGCATCTACCGCATTGGAGGGTTGGTGGTGAACAAAACGGCGTTATACCTATAGAACTGGGGGCTGCTAGCGTGCAGGGCGAGGGGCGGGGGTTGTAAAATTTTTACTGCGAATTGTCTGCAGACCCGCCGTCATAGCCGTGCGCGATGTTATAGCCAGGGAAAAATGGGAATTTCCATCAGCGCTTCTTTCACCGGCGTCGCTATTCCGATCATGGTGCAAAACCAGGCTGCAAAAAGCTGTCTGGGTCAGAGAGGTCCAGCTCTTCGTCATTCTCCGCGTCGCGTTATACGTTCATTTGGGTCACGCATCGCCGTGAAGTTGACCTACCGAGTCAATTATTCCTATATGATGTAGCCTATCCCGAGTCGAAAACTAAGGCCGAAAACTTTATTCGATTCGGCCGAAATTGTAAAAGTTGGCCTACGGTTGGTGACTTAGACCGAAAAAACGGCGAATCTTTTAAAATCGTAATAATTCAGGCGACTTATAAACCGGAACGTACCGAAAATGCGCCGGAAAAAAAAAACGCCGGAACTTATAGTCCCGGCGTGTTGATCGGCCTAACGGGTTGCAGGCTGAAAGTACGCCGAAACTTGGGATTTCAGCTTACATCAGTCAGCGTTCTGCTCAGGCCGAAAATATGCCGATACTCATTTTTTCGGTCTACTGATCGACGTCGCAGGTTACAGGCTCCTCATTGTCAATCGAACTCACAAGAACAGTTCAACAATTGGCAGAATTCAGCTAATCAAAGCTGAAATTTTACATCACTTTAACTCCTAATTTTACATCACTTTAACTCCCAACTAATTTACTCAAGGCTCTGTATAAATTCATTATTTTGAATAAAAAAACACGGTGAAAAGGATCTTCTTTATTATCGTAGAGATTTAAGAGGAAGCAAGATCGAATTGCACTAATTATCACTCATTATATTACCAAATATTGATACTCGATGGGGAGACCGAAATTCCAGATTTCTGCGTGTTTTTGGCCCGAGAAAGCAGGCTGACGGAGAAACCGAAATCCAGAGTTCAGGCGTGTTTTCGGCCTGCAAAGCCTGGCCGGAATGGTTCGCTATTCCGGCCGGTTTTCGACGTGAATTCGGTCTAGACCGAAAACACGCCGGAAAATAAGACTTTTATTTTTCGACTCGGGATGGAAGTCGGAACGTCAAATGATGACTCGTACACCTTCAGCCGTTAGGGGAAATCCGGACAAAGTGAACACCATAAGCTTTCCGTGATTATTGCCGATAATATATAATAGAGAAAATTACAACAATTATCTGAGATTCGTCTTTACACGGAGAGAATTAAATGTTAAAAATTACCGTGCAGTAACGGTAACGACAACCCTAAAACTTCGCTTATTATTACTGAGTAAAACACAGATTTTCACGAAAATAAAATAAAATTTCTTCTTCAGATAGAAAATTTTGCCAGATTTTCTAGTAAATTTTCATGTGTAACAAAATACGCAAAACTTAAATTTAAAAAATATGTAATATCAGCGAAATTTTACTGTGCATTTTATTATTTTATGCCTTTCAAAAATGTCTATAAAAAAGTATCGTCTTTATAACAGTTATTTTAAGATTTATTATAAAATTTAATGAGTGTTATAGGAAAATGTATTGTTCTCTCTGTAAAAATTATCGTGCGCGCTACCCTTCTTGTATAGTAAAATTTTAGCTACGTATTTGAAATTTTCTGTAACGTGAGTTAAAAAAAAAACTCGTCGTATACGAATTATTATGCTTTTCTCACTTGTCACCACATTGAAATATATCACGGTAATTTTTACCGTGAAATTCACGACAAAAATTACTTTTTAATTCTCTCCGTGTATTTAATCAACTTTGGCAAGGCGTTAACAATTTTCCCTTAATGCTAGTTTAATTAGTTGCTATAAATCAAATAACAAAAAATGTCAAAGTATCCAATTTGCCGGAGCTCCCGGGTAAAGTTGATACGGGCATAACGGCAAAGTGGATAACAACAGAGAAATCTTCGGAAACGTAAGTTACTAACAAAATGATCTGTATAAGGTAGCGTATGCTAACTCGTACTTTTTGGCTGTTCCTTTGATGGATTCTCCAGCTTTACATAAATTTATTGCTGTTTGCATGACGTCTGCACTTCAACAACTTTGCGTCGTCTATTTTTTTTTTTGGATTTATCAACCATCTGAAACGAAATATGCAGATTATTATATATAATTAAATTCTTAACGATCACCAGGCAAAGTGAATACGGTATTCACTTTGCCCTGTTCGCTTTGATCCACGTGGTCACTCCTGATGTTATCCCGTTTCAAATAAAAACGATTGCTTTGAGTCTCATTTTCTCCACAGTGTATAAAGCTACATAAACATACATTGTAACCACCCAGAAGCAAAGTACGATAAATAAATTACTTTCTTGTTATTAGCAAAATACTTACCTTGATGAATCAATATTTTTCAAGCAAAATCACACATCTTCGTGTCCTGGACGGCGCGTGATACGGCCACTCACCAAAGTATTTGCCACGTACTGGGTAACAATGGGCAAACGTTGCTATAGTAATGTGGCGATCGGCAAACGCATAATTTGCAAGTGGTGGCGAGTATTCACTTTTCCCTGGGTGTTCGCTTTACCCGGACTTCTCCTACTTGTGGATAAAAGTTTGGTCGAGTTGTATCGGAATTTCGGAGCACGTTGATAAGGACCAAAAGCAATGATTGGAAGCTTTAGTTTGGAATTGGTTGGACCCAAGATTCGTAGATCTTATGGAGTTTATCAGGTCCGAAGAATCTCACAAAGGCGGCGAGGGTGGCGATAACGGAGTCACGGCTTTTCGGGGCCAACTGTTGAGTTTTATCGCCGCGTTTCCTTTGCCCTTCCTTCTACCCAAGCATCCCGCATATGTTGTCGTCGTCTATGTTTCACGTTTGGAATAAAGCCGAGAGAAGTCACACGAGATAGGCACACGTGTACGTCAGTCGTTTGGATTTTCTCTCTCTCTCTCTCTCTCTCTCTCTCTCTCTCTCTCTCTCTCTCTCTCTCTCTCTCTCTCTCTCTCTCTCTCTCTCTCTCTCTCTCTCTCTCTCTCTCTCTCTCTCTCTCTCTCTCTCTCTCTCTCTCTCTCTCTCTCTCTCTCTCTCTCTCTCTCTCTCTCTCTCTCTCTCTCTCTCTCCTCTCTCTCTCTCTCTCTCTCTCTCTCTCTCTCTCTCTCTCTCTCTCTCTCCCTCCCTCCCTCTCTCTCTCGCTCTCCCTACGTCTACTCTCTTGCTCCATCGCTTTCGATTTCCTCGGCTGGTGCACCCTCTCGACGCATTTAGGGCCACGAAGACCCCTCCTTCGTCAGCAGTAACTTTTGACTCTTCGAATGGCTTGTGAACGAGAGAGACCGAGATGAAAGAAGAAAAAAAAACGAGACCTTCGACGATAACCCCAACGCGGAGGGCGAGCGAGGGAATCTACGAAAAGCGATATGATCCTACTGGTCCACTTTCTCACTCGCTCGATACGGTTTCCCGCGCGTTAAGATATTCAACGCCTCGGTGTTGGGTCACATGTGTCATCCCGCAACCACACTGCAAATTCATTTGTGTTATTTGTTACACTTAAGGTGTGTTATTTTTATAATTAACAAGTTATTGCTGTTTTATTCAACACATCCGAAACTTGTGTCTTTGTTTACACGTTATATCAAACGTGTATCGAACATTGTATTTATGAGTGTTACAGTAAAATTAAGCACATTTTGTGCGTATTTGAATCTAGTAAAATTAAATTGATTTTAGATAATCTATTAAAATTAAATTTTAATAGATTAAAATTGATTCTATTTTTACATTAAAATTTAAGTACATTATTATAGTATTATTATAGTATTAAGTACATTAAAATTTACATGTCAATTTTAATGTACTTAATACCTATTTAAATGGAATTAATCGAATAGGGCTTGTTAATTTAAATATAAGGATTAAAAATACATTATCGTGGTAACATTTTTCCCCCCCTCTCTCTCTCTCTCTCTCTCTCTCTCTCTCTCTCTCATGCCAATTCTCTCCTATTTCACGTATAAAAACCCATCAAAGATCTGTCTACTACCATATATATGTGTATGCAGCCTTGATCAAAAGTATTAGGCACCCTGTAAGCTTTCTTTTTGGACAAAAAATTAAATATCAGGGCGAAAAAAAATCATAAACCAATTTATCAAACGCGGTTTTGAAGCGGACAAAGCCAGCTGCGTTTTGCTTTTTTCCTTTTATTTTTGCGATTTTTTTTGTACCTTGTACGTAATTTTGAACATGCCGATTTTGCGCGATCTTCGGACTTTGCAAAATCGCGTGCTGCACTTTGAAAAATGGTAATCTCACTATTTAATAATAAGATATTTGAAAAGGACACTGTTAGCTTTAGTTTGATTTTTTCAAACAAAAATTGCGATTTTTTTTCGCAGAGTTATCCAGTTTTTTCTTGAAAAAATGGCCGGTTTCCGAAAAGCCGGCATCGTGCGCCGTAACTTGAAAGCTACGAGGTTTTGAATATTTAGTCTAAGGAGTAAAAAGTTGTATTTTGTTATTTTGGAGTCACTCGATTTTTTTTAGATTTTATTTCCAAAATTTTTTTGTATCGCTATTTTTGGTTGATAGTCGACGTTTTGTCTCATTAATTTATTACCGTTACTTTGAAACAAAAATGTTTTGATGAAAATATCAAGAGGAGAAAAAGTACATGAATGAATTTGTACGTCGTAAGAATCAGATGACGTTTTTTCATTGTTTTTTTAAGAGCTGGAAGTATACAAACCCTTTGCTGATCATTCTGCGCAGTTTGGGTACGATCCATAGTACTGTTTTTTTATTTAAAAAAACATTTTTCAGTACATTATTTATATCTGTTTAAAAAATATTACCAAAAAAATATTATAAAATATTTTTTTATTTAAAAAATCATTTTTCAGTACATTATTTATATCTGTTTAAAAAATATTACCACGGAGCTGAAAAAATAGGTACGGTTCAACCAACCATCGGATTAACTCTTAGCATCGTGAAAATGACGATTCACAGCACGGTTATAAAATCATTAATGTTTTCAATCGCGAATTCGTGCAAAAATCCAGTACACAAAATAATAGGCTGTGCAAACACGGCAACGTCCTGGACGACACAAAGTCTACTTACCTTATCCACATTCGACAATTATGCCCGGGGACCTCATGCTACTTAGTCAGGATAATTAACGAGGAATATTATTTGTTCTTATTCTTTTAATTAGTAATAATTCCTTATTATTAACTTGAGATCTATGTTCAGAAACGATAAATTTCCAGAAATTTCTGGGAAAAGACGAAATACAGTAGAATTTTTCCAAACATAAAAGAATTTTTTAGTATATCCGAAAATTATAAACAATTTGATTTCTTTTAGATTATAGACAGCTTCAATACGCTTTTCCATTTCCAGGGGAAGAATTTTTTACTCGAATCCATATTCATTGTTGACAGCGCCTCGAGCCGATTTTCTGGTTATGATTGGGGCGCGTATATCTCTAACTTCGCAAAAATACTGCCAACCTGAGCATTATCATACGCTATGATTTACCACGTTGCCAATTCGTTTCGTGTTGATTAAGCGAGAAAAATTATATAAAATAATTATACAAAGTAAAGAAAATATATCATACAATCCATCGATTGTTCAAAAATGCGTGTCTTTATAAACAGGCGTAAAAAAATTGTTCGAAAACGTACGTTAAGGCCATAGGCCACTCTAGAGGCCAAAAAAGGGCATATTTTGTGATTTTTTTTTCAGCGAAACCATAAAATGAATCGTAATTACAAAATAGAGGTTTTATTATACGCGTAATTGACTATATAAAATTATTTTTTCACAGCGATACATGTCAAAATGGCGACAGTGCAGCATTTTTCCGATGACGCCTTTATTTCTGGAAGGTCAACGCCTGGACCAACTGCTCCTATAATTTTTGAGTTATAATGAGACACTAAAGGTTTTTTCGATTATATGTAAGAATAGCTATAGAAGTACGTAGGATTTTTTTGATATATTGTTTTTTGTCAAAATGACGCATTTCTAAAACAAAAAGTATCAAATGCCATGAGACAATCGTCAGAAAATTGTTTATAAAAAAGGAACTATGCAATATAATTTTAAAAATCCTACGTAGTGCCTCAGAAAGTGTAATTCTAAATATACAGTTAAAATTTCAAGTGAATCGGTTGACATTCGTTTGAGTTATGAGTCCAGCCGACTTGAAAAATGTAGTTTTGAGATAAACGCGTTTAGAGTTAGTAGAAAGTCACGACATGAATCAAGAGGAGTTGCGCTAGAATTCGAAAATCGAGTACTTAGAGATTTTTCACACCCATAATCTTTTAGAATATAATTTTAAAGGTCGTAAGGTACATTTTTAACAAAAAAAAATTATTTTTTGGAAAATCTCAGAGTGGTCTAAGGTCTTATACACACTGGGCCTTCTTTGAAACACTGGGCCATTCGACCCGGCCACATTTTTCGGCGTCCAAGATCCCTAGTCAAACACAACAATTTCAAGATTTTTTTAAAACAAATAAATTTTATATTTTTCGAATTTGTTTCATTCCCACATATTGCGGAAGGTTTAAATAGTACTCCTGATTTTTTTCAATTAAAAGCAACCGAAGGGCAGCTGATGACAAGCAGACAAGTTCGGCTCTGGGTCAAATTGGCCCAGTGTGTCAAAGACGTGGCTGGATTTAAGTGTGTTAAGGAAGGGTTAAGCAAGACGATTATTTCATAACTAATAGTTGGTAGCAGTGAATCAGCGCCATGCATAAGCATAGGGCTGATGCATGGCGCCCCGTACTTCATTCCCGACCGTTAAACCCCATAACAAGCTTAAAACAATCCACTTGGATTTGCAGTGCAACCTATCCCCGTGCAGAAATATTGTCATGGATGTAGTCCGATTCGGACGAGGATCCTGGTTTCTCAATCGGGATCCAGTTGGACATCGGAACCAGGAGCGAAATGTAATGTAAAAATCGGATTCCAGCCAGGATCCTAATCCGGAACTATTAAGGACTCTAATCAGAATCCAAATAAAAACTTTGCATAGGATCCAGGCTAGAATGCCGAACTTCTAGAACAAGATCTAGTTCTATATAGAATCGGATCTCAGGGATGAATGTAAAAATCACCAGGAGATACCGATCCGTATCAACTGGAGACGCTGGACGTTTTCTGAAATCATTTATTCAAGGATCTGAAAAACGATTAGGTAAAAATTGGTGCTGCAGTACAACTGTCAAAACTTATATATTTTAATAACGAAATTTCGAACAAAATTCTTTACATTTAATTAAAAATTACGAAAAAAAACAATATATAGACCTAGAAAGATTTATATTTCTTGGAGAAAAGTGATATAGGTTATTCATTTAAAGTAATTATAGTTAAATTAAATGAAGATCATTCGAACTAAGAAAATATGTATTTAATTTGCAAAGAAAAATGTATTTAATTCAAATTCTTGTCACCGCGTCTCCGCCTTGTGCTACGTAGTGGGCGCCATTTGGATTTCGATGAGGATACCCCTTCTAGGGAATCCGTATCATATCCCGATCGGGATCCAATCGAAACTTTCGATCGAGAGTGAAATTCTGATTCACCACTCTCGAAGCTAACTGACAAAGAAATGGGCTGATCGACAAGGTCCGTGAAAACATTGACAATCTACTTTTCATTGGGATTCCCACGGGTATTTTTTCATCATCACGTGGCAAGGAAAGCTTGAAGATATTTAGGTGACTTAGGGTCTGGTCGTTAATGCGTGTAACCCTTCAGGCTTTGACTATAAATGAAGGCCTTTATGGGGCAGCTGTTGTCAATTTGTCGCAGCAGGATTGCCGAAATATTTCGAGCTATGGGGTAAAAGGCCAAGATGCTGATCGTCGTCTTTCAACGTGGACCATTCGCGGTCACTTCGCCACGGAGGGTAAATGGCCCGTATTTTCTTGTTTCCTCGTTTTTCCATGCTTGTCGCTCATTTCGATATTTCTCTCGGGCCCGATGCGGGTACATCGGTGGCTCGTTAGCTCATCTCGTTATTTTTCGCATTGGAACTTGAGGAGCCATGAGGAAGATACAGCGGTGCGGATTGACGTGGCGAGCCCCCGGACGGAACTTTTGGTTCTTTCTTTTTCCCTGCTCCGCTTGCTGGCATATCTTTTATTTTTTTTCCCCTAGCGTTCCTCTTCTCCTCTCTCTCTCTCTCTCTCTCTCTCTCTCTCTCTCTCTCTCTCTCTCTCTTTCTCTTGTACGAGTATAGAGGACCACCCCTATCGATCGACGCCGTGGTATCCCCGTGGCCTCTCCCACTTTTTTCCTTATACCACATCCACACACAAACACATGCCCACAACCATATGCACCTATAACGTGCCTCCCAGTCTTCCGAAACTCTTTCGGGACCAGCGAGTGCCGCGATAAAAATGCATCCGAGCTAAAAGAAAAGCATCGCTAGCTGCGGGACATCTTCCGGTCGTTGTTGATGAACCAGAACTAAGAGATTGAAGGGACTCGGAGGGTAGGATTTTAATGCTGTGAGCATAAAAATCCACCACTCTGAAAAGTTTTTTACGAGAATGCTATTCGTTTTTTGTCGTCTGCCCGCAGTCGCCCTCGATATTCGTACCTTCCCTTCTAGGCTACGGCGCTGGTAGCCCACTTATGATATTACTGGATGGATATTAAAAAATCGCAAAAATTCTTGGAAATTTGCGGTATATTAATTCTTAGAATAATAATACATTAATTATTTTAGAATTTTTCACTAAATAATTTACTAGTTATAAACATATGAATTTAACACGGTCGCTCATGGGAAAACTGTCCCTGCGGACGTTTAGGGGTTACGTGGGTTTCGAAGCCAAAAAAAAAAACATATATTCTCTATTTTAAAAAAATATAATATATAAATTATTTTATTCAAAATGTTAATCACATAAAAGAGCAACATTTCAACAATATTTAAAAAAAATTTCATCCAAAAATTTGGGGAATTCAGCCGGTGGGACCTGGTTTCCGGAGACCCCTAAAAAAAAAGGGTCCTCGTGGTGGTCAGAATAACTCATGATAGCTTTATCTGAAATTAAAAAACCAAATTTTTTCTGTTAGTAGATAAGTATAGCTCGTGATTGAGCGAAGGATTTTTTAAAAAATTGAAATTTGAATTTTTGGCAGAGTTGTATGCAAAATAGTTCAATTTTTGGTACAATTTACACTACGTATAGCCTTGTAAAATTAGTTGTAATCGAAAAAAAAAAAACCTTCGTTCATTCACTAGTCAATGCTATTTTGAAGAAGTGTGCCAAATTTCAATAAGGCCGGTGCATTAGTATTTGAGAAATCGTGTCCACCGACTTCAAAAAAAGTGTTTTGAGAAAAATGCGAATACCTGCGTCGCTCCCGGCCGGTCTTTCCCAACGGGGGGAATTCCCAAAGGCGCTGTCTCCTAGACTTTTACTCCGATTGACTTAAAACTTCGGGAGAATATTCTAGACATATTGTACTATTAGATAATAAAATTTAAAAAAAATGGATTTTTTGAAATTTTCAAACCCATGTAACCCCTTAATGGTTGCAAAACTAATGGAACTAAATCGCCGTAAATTCTGAAAATATTATATCATCAAGATTCAGGATCAAGCGATTGATTATGCTAAGTTTCAAATAAATCGACTGAATAATTGTCAAGAAATTAATTAAAGTAATGTATCGCCTTTTTTAACGATGAATTAATAGCAATTATTGGAACACTCAATGTATATTGACTTTTTGGGTAAACTATATCTATAAAAGAACATGTCCTGACTGACTGACAGATCATTGCACAGCCCAAACCACTGAAGATAGCAACGTGAAACTTGGCCAGTAGTTTCCTTTTATGATGTAAACATCCACTAAGAAAGAGTTTTCCGAAAATCAATGTGATCAAATATGAAAATAGGTAATTTTTAAAGTTAAATCAAAGAAAATTAGTATTTAGTCTTTTGGTTGGAAATTAAAAATGACGTGTTCGAGTATTTTTTGGAAAATCATCCCCTAAAGGGGTAATCTTTATATATAAAAGAGCATGTCCTGACTGATTCATCAACGCCGAGCCAAAACCGCTGTAGCTTATTACATGAAATTTGAACTGTAGATTTCTTTTGTGACGTAAGCACTCACTACAAAAGGATTTTTCGAAATTCTTCCCCTAACAGGGTAATAATATATATATATATAAGGGAAAGTCCTGATTGACTGATTTATCATCGCTCAGCCTAAACCGCTAAAAGTAGAAACGTGAAATTTGGAGGGTATGTTGATTTTGTTATGTAGGCATCATTTGAGAAGGGATTTAAAAAAATTAAACCCTCAAGGGTAGAAAAGGGGTGGCAAAGTTTGTATGGAAATTTAAAAAAATCTGATCGGATTTACTTGTAATTTGGTATTCGTGCTTCTTGACACGATGAATGGAGCTTTAGCGTTTTTGGAAATTCCACCCCTAAGGGGAAAAGGGGGTAACAAAGTTTATATGATAAAAGATAAAACAGTTCTGTGGCGGACTGACTGACATATAGATAACGCACAGCCTAAATCGCTGAAGATAGAGACATAAAACTTGAAAGATACGTTCCTCATAAGCCGTAGCAGTGCATCAAGAGAAGATTTTTCGAAAGTCAACTTTTAAGGGGGTGAAATAGGGTGCAAAAGTTTGCATGGAAAATTGTATTCCTAGTGTATAGGAAGTTAAAACTTGGTATACATATATTCTTCAAAACAAATAAGAAAACGTATATTTTAGGATTTTTTCAAACAACCCCTACTTAGGGGTGCAACGAAGTGTTGAAGTTTGTATGGGAAAATTGTATTCCTTGCGTATAGGAACTTGCAACTTGGCAAATATATTCTTCAAAACAAATAACAAAACGCATATTTCAGGATTTTTTAAAACAACCCCTAATTAGGATTGCAACGGAGTGTTGAAGTTTTTTATGAGTAAATCGAATTTCCTGCTTCTGTCTCAACAAAATTCGGAAGATATGTTCCATAAAGAGCGTAGAGGCGCACCAAGAAAGGATTCTTCGAAAGTCAACCCCTAAGAGGATTAAAAGGGATGGAAAAGTTTGCATGGAAAATTGTAGTCCTTGCGCGTATCAACTTGAAACTCGCTCTAAATATTCTTCAAAACAAATAATAAAACGCACATTTTACGATTTTTTAAAACAACCCCTAATAAGGGGTACACCTGTTAATGAAGTTTCTACGGGCCAAATTCCACGCGTCATCTCAAACTAACTTTTGCATATCATTCTTAGGACACTGATGCACCATCAATGTCCTAAGGTATACATATATTCTTAGTATAAACTTGGTATACATATATTCTTCAAAACAAATAATAAAGCGTATATTTTAGGATTTTTTCAAACAACCTCTATTTAGGGGTGCAACGAAGTGTTGAAGTTTGTATGGGAAAATTGCATTCCTTGCGTATAGGAACTTGCAACTTGGCAAATATATTCTTCAAAACAAATAACAAAATGCATATTTCAAGATTTTTTAAAACAACCCCTAATTAGGATTGCAACGGAGTGTTGAAGCTTTTTATGAGTAAATCGAATTTCCTGCTTCTGTCTCAACGAAATTCGGAAGATATGTTCTATAAAGAGCGTATAGGCGCACCAAGAAAGGATTCTTCGAAAGTCAACCCCTAAGAGGATTAAAAGGGATGGAAAAGTTTGCATGGAAAATTGTAGTCCTTGCGCGCATCAACTTGAAACTCGCTCTAAATATTCTTCAAAACAAATAATAAAACGCACATTTTACGATTTTTTAAAACAACCCCTAATGAGGAGTGCAACTGTTAATGAAGTTTCTACGGGCCAAATTCCTCGCGTCATCTCAAACTAACTTTTGCATATCATTCTTAGGACACTGATGCACCATCAATGTCCTAAGGTATACATATATTCTTAGTATAAACTTGGTATACATATATTCTTCAAAACAAATAATAAAGCGTATATTTTAGGATTTTTTCAAACAACCTCTATTTAGGGGTGCAACGAAGTGTTGAAGTTTGTATGGGAAAATTGCATTCCTTGCGTATAGGAACTTGCAACTTGGCAAATATATTCTTCAAAACAAATAACAAAATGCATATTTCAAGATTTTTTAAAACAACCCCTAATTAGGATTGCAACGGAGTGTTGAAGTTTTTTATGAGTAAATCGAATTTCCTGCTTCTGTCTCAACGAAATTCGGAAGATATGTTCCATAAAAAGCGTAGAGGCGCACCAAGAAAGGATTCTTCGAAAGTCAACCCCTAAGAGGATTAAAAGGGATGGAAAAGTTTGCATGGAAAATTGTGGTCCTTGCGCGCATCAACTTGAAACTCGCTCTAAATATTCTTCAAAACAAATAATAAAACGCACATTTTACGATTTTTTAAAACAACCCCTAATAAGGGGTACACCTGTTAATGAAGTTTCTACGGGCCAAATTCCACGCGTCATCTCAAACTAACTTTTGCACATCATTCTTAGGATATTGATGCACCATTTGATTCAATAAAGAAGAAAACAATAGATTTTTTGTTCTTCCTCAAAGTTGAATATTATATAAGGCCTTAAGTGTTATTCCTTGTAAGATGCTGCTGTCAACTGATGCCTTTATCTCGAAGTATACGACCCAAGAAGGAGACAAAGCTGTCCGTCGCGGAGTGACGTCATGCTGGCGTTGGGTTAGGTCGTGGTGGAAACCACCCGCCCTAGTATACCTCACGGTGTTCTAAACCAGACCACCGCGATCAGCACCACCAACGGCTAAGGGAATATGAGGCAAAGAGAACCGGAGAACCATCGGCAACTATCCACAGCTACATGAACGCTCCAAAAGAGATGAGCGAGAACAAGAGAGAGAGAGAGAGAGAGAGAGAGAGAGAGAGGCATGTAGCACCCCTTTCCTCCTCATCATCCCCAACTCCCGAAGCCCTTTTCACCCCCCTCACCCTCTCTCTCTCTCTCTCTCACTCCCTTCAGCTCCGCACTCTTCTCGTGCGCCGTATATGTTCTGTTCCGTGCCGAAAAAAGCAAGGCTCGCAAAAAGGACGCCCGGCGTCGTGGCGCTCTTTGGCTGATCAATACGCCACCGCCTCTTCTCGTACGCGGACGGTCACGCATGTGCACGGGGTGTACTAAGGGGGTAGAGGAGATGGTGGTTCCTCTGCCTCTCCTTCTACAATCCTCCTCCTCCACCTCCGCTCTTCCTTTCCTACTAGGCTGCACGATATATATTTTTTTCCCTTCTTTTCAACCCAGCATCGTTCCTCTCTCCGTTCGTTCCATTTTTTACGCCTTTTTTCCCTCCCCAAGCCACCCCCTTTGCACTCCCATCTCCTCTGCTCCGCCGTACACCACCCTCCACCCCTTTAGCCGAGTCGAACCTTCTCCCGCTGGCCTCCGGCACACACGTACTCTTTCTTTTCTTTTTTTCACTCCCGCGTTCTTTGGACAGAGCTAAAGCTCTATCTTGGTGCACTTTTTCCATCCCTCCTCGTGTGGCCGAGCTTCGGAGGCTGCATGAGGAATAGGTGGAGGTCGGACGCAGTCGTCTTTTTCTTTCTTCTTTAATCGTTCTCTCTCTCTCTCTCTCTCTCTCGTTCTTTCTCTTTCGATCTAGACCCCCCACCCCCCTCCACCCCCGTTCCTTTTTGTTTTCCTCGTTTTTTCTTTACTACACACCGCCCTGCTTCGGTCACCCTTTTCACCTCTTTTCTCCTTCTTTGCTCGCTTTTTATTTCAACCACCCTCGCGTTTCTCCTCCTTCACCCACCGACCTCCCCGAGAACTCCACCGATCCCCCCCGCGCCTCGTCCCTCGTCCCCTAGCCGCCTCTACGGCTCTAGCCGACGCCGGGCATTCCATTTTTTTTTCTTTTTCTCCTTTTTTTCTATCGGTGGGGCTGATGCCGTTCAGTCTATCGTACGTAGCCCACCGACACATCTCCCACGTCGAAGCTTCACCTCCTGTCAAGCGCGCGCGCAACACACACACACACACACACACACACATACTCATCTAGACGTATAGGAAAAGGTGATTTTAAAGACATTCGACTTCGAGAACCGTCTACCCAGTAGCCTGATGTCCCCATATTCGACTTTATGTTGACACCAGGGTCTTCAAAACTCCCTTTACGTAATGAAAAAAAAGGTGAATTCGTACCAAGGTCATTTCAAGGACTGTCGTGTTTATAAAATCATCAATAAGTTTGAAAATAAATCAAGGACTGTCCTCAAAACAGCCATAAAATGGAAAAAAAATTTAGTTTAAATAGGATCTATTTAAGTTTTTTCCTTATCTCGTGACCTACTACGATCCTATTTGTTTCAAATACATTTTTTTTAATTTGTCAATTTGTATTTTTATTTTTTATTTCAAATAAATTGTAAAATAAATAAAATAAATAAATAACCTAGAAAATATAAATAAATAAAAATAAATGAATAAAATAAGTAGAAGTTTTATTTAAAAATAAATAAATTCTTTATTTATTTTAAGTTCAATAATTTTATTTATTCATTCAATTTTTTTTAATATAAAATATATTCTAATTAAATAAATAAAGATTCGATTCAAATTAAATAAATAACGATAAATCACGATGTATGGCACGAATGCGAGAAAGAAATAAAATAAAATAAATAAATAAAATACAAAATAAAAATAAATCAAAATAAATAAATAATTTATTTATTCATTTTAAGTTCAATTATTTTTTTTTATTTATTCAATTTATTTCTTTTTAAGCATTAAATTATATTCAAATTTAATAAATAAAGATTCGATTCAAATTAAATAAATAACGATAAAACACGATATATGACACGAATACGTTCATGACATAAAAGAGCGGTGAAAAAAAGTTCAATTTTTTTTTTCACTAACAAGGCTTATATTTAGAAAAAAAAAGAAAGATATCGTCTTGCCTTTTATTAACAGGAGCAACTATCTATGTATAGAAAAACTAACCATTTTCCACAACTGCAGAATGTTACAACAGTCTTCTAATGAAAGCAGAGCCATGGAATTTTTGAGAGACTGAATCGTGTACCATTTTTTCGGCTGTCTCTTTTGTCTTATACTGCCAGATGAAACCAAATCGCAGATTTATTAGGAATAAATAAAATATTTAGTTAATAAACGATATTAGATCTTGATTTTAATAAATTAATATATTTTAAATAAATAATTTTAATAATGGAATGCAATAGGAAAAATTTAATTTCACGAAAAATCTAGTTAATTCAAATAAAAAAAAAACAAACAAATAGACGCATGTAGTTAATATCAAAAGAATTTTTCTTTCAGTTTATGTACCGATAGACGACATTACGTTGATATGGAAGGCTCGAAATGACCCCTCTGCCCCTATGGATATAGTCAAACGTACGTACACGTCTGTACGAACACGAAGGAGCACTGAAAACGAGTGAGGGCCAGCCAGGTCTAACCGGAGAACGTATATCAGGCCGCATCAATACCAGTACACGTTTCGACTGGGAAAATACATTTTCGTAACACTCGCAGGAGACACACACACACACACATACGCAATATCAAAGAAACGCATACAAGTAAACCTCGTTTTCTCGCACTGCTGAATCACCTCGCTCCCCCCACCCCCCCCCCCCCCCCCCCCCCCCCCCTCCAACTCCGCGCAACTTTGCTAATTTCTTCCTTTTTTCTTCAACCAACCCCCGGTTCTTCTTGTCTTGTTTTCTTTTTTTTTTTTTCGTTTTTCTCTCTCATTCGTCTCGTCCATTCTTTCTTTTTATTTTACGTGCATCGTCCGAGCGCTATAAGCTCCGGGGATTCGTGTGCACCGCAGAGGCGATCGGAGAATACTCCCCCCATTTTTTTTTTTTTTCATTCCTTCGTATGTGTCGCGTCAGGAAATAGAAAAACTCGTATACGTTTTCACGTACGAAAGATTTGTGTTCATGGCGCGATTTCCGGGCCGGAAGACGTTGCTGCAGCTCTCACGAGAAAAGCGCGGTTCTTTTTTTTTTTTCTTCTTCTTCTTTTTCTTCGCCCTCGTTACTCTCTTCAATTTGGGAAGGGAAACTTGACATTTGTATTCAGGAATGAAGCACTTTGCTACGTCCATAGACGAAGAACATCCCTCACCTCGAACTGTTTGTTCTCACCACTTTGTATCTAGATGCTTGTCGTGAAAACACGTAACTTCCTTAAGGGCGAAGGATATGCAGTGTGGGTGTTGAGCAACGGGGAATGAAAATTTTTCTCACAATTTACAAGGGTGTTGCTCGCTTAGGGGTCTCTCTCCCTCTCTCTCTCCTCTCTCTCTCTCTCTCTCTCTCTCTCTCTCACTCTCTCTCTCTCTTGCTCGTCTTGTCGTCGAGGCTCGGCGTGCGGATGCCACCTGTAGCGCAGGGCCAACCATGAGGGATTGCTCTGGCCCTTTCTCTCTCTCTCTGTCTACCTTTCAAGCACTCTCTCTCTCTCTCTCTCTCTCTCTCTCTCTCTCTCTCTCTCTCTCTCTCTCTCTCTCTCTCTCTCTTTCTCTCTCTCCCTCCCTCTCGGGCCGTTGTCACAGAGTTTACCATACAGTAGCACTTTTTTGTAATTTACACCACGCACCGAAATGGATAGCCTCGAATGGTTCCATCACACAAATAATGAATATTGCTGTCGTTGTCCAAAAAGTTTAGTACTCATTTGATTCCGGCTTTTGGATGTTCATTATTTTTCTTAACCAACGGATTTTATCGCCAATGTTCATGCTAAAGGGGTTACGTTTATTTCGAAGCCAAAAAAGCATTTTTTTTTAAACATAATATACAAGTTATTTTATTCAAAATGTTAAGCACATAAAAGAGCAACATTTCAACAGTATTTAAAAAAAATTTCATCCAAAAATTTGGGAAATTCAGCCGGTGGGACCTGGTTTCCGGAGACCCCTCAAAAAAAAGTGTCCTCGTGGTGGACAGGATAACTCGTGATAGCTTTATCTGAAATTAAAAAACCAAATTTTTTGTGTTAGTAGATAAGTATCGCTCGTGATTGAACGAAGGATTTTTTAAAAAATTGAAATTTGAATTTTTGGCAGAGTTGTATGCAAAATAGTTCAATTTTTGGTACAATTTACACACGGCGAGAATTAAAAAGTAATTTTTGTCGTGAATTTCACGGTAAAAATTACCGTGATATATTTCAATGTGGTGACAAGTGAGAAAAGCATAATTATTCGTATGCGACAAGTTTTTTTTAACTCGCGTTACAGAAAATTTCAAATACGTAGCTAAAATTTTACTATACAAGAAGGGTAGCGCGCACGATAATTTTTACCGAGAGCACAATACATTTTCCTATAACACTCATTAAATTTTATAATAAATCTTAAAACAACTGTTATAAAGACGATACTTTTTTATAAACATTTTTGAAAGGCATAAAATAATAAAGTGCACAGTAAAATATCGCTGATATTATATATTTTTTAAATTTAAGTTTTGCGTATTTTGTTATAGATCAAAATTTACTAGAAAATTTGGTAAAATTTTCTATCTGAAGAAGAAATTTTATTTTATTTTCGTGAAAATCTGTGTTTTACTCAGTAATAATAAGCGAAGTTTCAGGGTTGTCATCTGGTTACCGTTACTGCACGGTAATTTTTAACATTTAATTCTCTCCGTGCACTACGTATAGCCTTGTAAAATTACTTGTAATCGAAAAAAAAAACCTTCGTTCAATCACTAGTCAATGCTATTTTGAAGAAGTGTGCAAAATTTCAATAAGATCGGTGCATTAGTTTTTGAGAAATCGTGTCCACCGATTGCAAAAATAGTGTTTTGAGAAAAATGCGTATACCTGCGTCGCTCCCGGCCGGTCTTTACCAACGGGGGGAATGCCCAAAGGCTCTCTCCCTCTCTCCGAGACTTTAACTACGATTGACTTAAAACTTTGGGAGAATATTCTAGACATATTGTACTATTAGCTAATAAAGTTTAAAAAAAATGGATTTTTTGAAATTTTCAAACCCACGCAACCCCTTAAGCGCCACTGTAATCTACTAATGATTCAAAAGGGACCTGGCATACGCGCCTACAAAATACAGCCCTCCCCGAATGGAATACCTTAATTCAAAGTTTCAAAGTTTGCCTGTTGTCATTGCGAATTTGTGGTTCCATACACTTTATTTGTTTCCATTTCAAAAAGAAAGAAAGCAGACCGGCAGATGTTTCCTTCGAAACCAGATCATCTTTCATTTCGCTCGATCCATCAGAGTGGGCTCCATTAATTGTGAACATATTCCAAGACACTCGTAAAAACGTCAATGTTTATTCTATCGGAATAATGGAGAATTGTGCAGAATTATTAATTGTGCAGAACGACTGCATTCATCTTGGCTTCGTGTCAATTAGCCGTAACGACTCTTCCGATTGTTTATCGCATTCGCTTTAGCAAACATGGATCTTTAGCAAGTGCAAAGAAGGGACAGTGGTGTTGTCACCGTAAACAATTAAGCCCAAACACAGCCAAGATATAAGTTCTCAATTGAGAAGAGATATCGACGAGAGAACATTCGTCCGGAGACTTTAGTCTTCGAACGAATATTTCGTCGACTCGTCACTGTCAACATTGTAAGATTTCCCAGTTGGTCTGTTGACACAAATCCCATAGGCCGAGAAGAGCAACGTTCATTTGCTGGGAAGAACATTGGTGAAGTTTTAGTCTGCAGCCATTACGGAGGGTGCAGCTTTGGTCCATATAGGGCAACGACAAGAGGGGAGAAGAAGAAGAAAAAAAAAAAAGATATCAAGGGATGACCTCGTTTCCCTTCTCAGGACCCTTGAGCGAGCCCAGCCGTGCGATGGCCGAGATTCTTCCCTTTCCCTCGGTCTGCACCGATGTAAGGCAAAATCCCCGAACGACCCTTGAAGTATCGTATCTCGAGGGTCACCCACACCCTCATACATATACACGTATGCACATCAGAGTTGATCTATTACCCATGACGCGATTGTGTACGTATTCCAGCGAGGCTTTCCCTCCCTCGTCCGTATAAGACCCATTAAAATTCGTCTGGACTCTGGGACGATCGATGGAATACCTCTCGCCCGAAAAGTGGTCTGGAACTTTCGTGCCTTTTCCAAACTTCCACCAAGTATCTAATCTAACTTAACCTTCGGCATAAGCCGGTCTCCTCTCTTTCATAAAAAGACTTTTGCACGCAATCGGTGATTGGACTTTGAGCTATTCTTTAAGAGCCCTTCCGCTGTTGACACAAAGGGATAAACGGTAGGCATTGTCTGTTCTCAAGATTCCAAAGTAGAAGTTCTTTGCAATTCGTAGATATTGTGTATGTAGCCTGTCATTGATGTGTGGCTGAAGGCAAATGCTCTTATTGGGCTAATTTCCAAGCAAAAATATTGCCATGGATAGAGTCCGACTCGGACTAGGATCCTGGTTTCTCAATCGAGATCCAATCGGCTATCGGATTGGATCCGGGAGCGATATGTAACGCTCGCAAATCGGATTCCAGCCAGGATCCTAATCCGAAACTATTAAGGACTCTAGTTAGAATCCAAATGGAAACTTTGGCATAGGATCCAAGGCTAGAATCCCGAACAAGATCTAGTTCGATATCGAATCGGATCTCAGGGATGAATGTAAAAATCACCAGGAGATACCGATCCGTATCAGCTGAAGACGTTGGACGCTTTCTGAAATCATTTATTCAAGGATCTGAAAAACGATTAAGTAAAAAATCATGCTACAGTATAACTGACAAAATTTATATATTTTGATAACAGAACTTCGAACAAAATTCTTTACATTTAATAACTTTTTTTCAAAAACACAATATATAGACCTTGAAAGACTTATATTTCCTGGAGAAAAGTGATATAGGTAATTTATTCTGAGTAATTATATTTAAATTAAATGGAGATCGTTCGAAGTAAGAAAATATGTATTTAAGGGGGGAAAAACCTTTTACAATGTTAAAAAAATCGTTTTTTTCACATATTTCGAAAGTATAAATATTTGAGAAGTTATAGCACATAGTCAAGAGCGCACCGGGACCGCATGCTGTGAACTAAGGAAACTTTAAATGCGATTATCTCGAAACTGCATTTTCAAAAACTGCTCATGTTATAGCTCAAAAAGTTATTGATCGATCGGGCTGAAATTTTGGGAGGTTTATCACTATAACATTATCGGAAGGATATACCTAAAGTTTTAAGATTATGGCGTAAATAAATTGCCTTTTTGGGGTAAAAATTGTCGAAAAAATGGTCAAAAATATGAAAATTTGATTAAAAAGCCTACTTCATTTTTAATTTTATACTTTTTTATATTTTTATATGTATATCCTTCCCCTACACATGTCAATAATTGAAAAATATTTTCGATTTTCGTCTCAGATCAATAGAAAAAATCAGACAAATAGAGCACTTTTCGATATCACGCAAAAGACGTCTAAAGGAATATCTTATAAAGCCACTATTTTTTTTTTAATTAACCCTTGAAAGTTCTAATAAGATAATGTCAATATTTTTAAATGATGCGATTATTTTAACACTTTTACAAAAATTCATGAAAAATGACTCATTTTCGGGCGTCTAAAGGATTTATCTCCCTTAACTTGCTAAAAAAAAATGTATTTAATACGTATTTCAAATTCTTGCTACCACGTCTTCGCCTACGTAGTGGGCGCCATCTGGATTCCGATGAGGATTTCCTTCTAGGGAATCCGTATAATATCCCGATCGAAACTTAGGTATCCCTAAGAAATTTCTGCACGGGTTTGTCCAAAGCTTCCAGTTTGCAATCGTACCTATCAACAACATTCGTCATTCGGCAAAACCCAAAATTCATTTCAGACTAACAACCTGATGATTTCGTGCTTCGACGGAATTAGTTGTATCGTTAGGTTTGCGTTTGCGACGAAAATATTGTCTGAATCGATGAATTCGTTAAGATGATACGAGAGGCTCGTTTATCACCGTAGAAAAGTCGGTTGAGTGATGCCCAAGGTCGCAGAGGAGATACACCACCCCCGAGCTCAGCTCGAGAGTCATTCCAGTCTGTGTTGTGTCTAGACCAGCTTCACCACCGCCGACATCACCCCCTCCCCCCACCCTGTTGCCGTCGCAAACGACTAAACCTCATTCCCCTTCAACCCTCCCAGTCGTCAGTTGCGCCCTCTCTCTCTCTCTCTCTCTCTCTCTCTCTCTCTCTCTCTCTCTCTATCTCTCTCTCTTTCGTCCCCTCGTTGCTGCTGTCTGTACTCGCACCCTGCTTGGCTTGGAGCGCGCGCGCGGTTCACCACCGCACAGAGAACTCTATGTGACACTTCTTCTGTATGGTGTTACAACAGAGTGTACTCCGCAGCCTCTCGCCATACCCCATCCTGTAACGCTTGCCAATTATTACCTCCTCTCCGCGCTTCACTCTGCCGCCCCATCAAGCTTCATCATCCCCCGTACACGTAATGCACCCTCTCATCCTCCATTTTGTCTGCCTCTCGAGCACTCGTAAAGCAAAACGCACACACGTACCGCAACAAAGTGATAATGCATAGGGAGCGAACGTGCGGATGAGGGGGAAACCAAGTGTGAAATCTGGATAACAGTCATTCGGAACGGACAGCTTGAAGACACTTGGTAACCATCGGATATGATGCATCTTCTGGCGCAGTTTTGTTCCCTCGGCTTTCCTCTTCGACTTCAACCAACTTGGAAATGATAAAAGATTTGCACTAATGATCCAAGACTTTTCCTATTAGGTTTAGCTTTCTTCATTGTACAGTTATTAAGCTTTGCTGTTGGGTGTACACATAAGTTATAGGTCTGAGAATAAAAACAGCTGTATTGAATATTTGAACGAAAATGTTTTTCCGAGTAAAAATTTTCAAGCCACGTTCAACCCGCAAAATAAAGGCCTCCTTCCCAAGCAGAGATCTGCGACGGCGGATTATCGGGCACCTACACGAGGTTACAATGTTTGGAATACCAATACGTTAGGGCCTCCGATGAACCTCCCGAATGGCAGAAACGTGATATTGTCACTCAAAGGAGGCCAATGCAGAGCGCAACTGAACCTGCGAAACCCCAGATGAGCCTACTTCGAGTGCTCCCGCAGAACCTACTGGCTTCCCTTTCGCCCTACTGTAGGCGCACTGTAGGCGCACTGTAGACCTTCTGGACCCTCCATTCAGCCTACTGTTGGCGCACTGTAGACCCTCCGGTCCCTCCATTCAGCGAAAACGTATTGATTTCGTCCTCGAACGAGTTACCGATCAGGCCACAATGGAGTGTTGATGGAGGAGATATCGAATTTGGGCTCAAAGCAGGTTAGGTGGTCTCGAAACAACGGACTTGAGATCGAAAGCAGGTTAAGGAGGCCTGTGTTCTATACATTTCACTGAAACTGGGGATCGAAAGAAGGTTTGGGAGGACTAACAGAGATTACACTAGACCAAATGGAGGCCTCTTCATGGCACGACCCGAAATGGTGTTCGGCAGGTTCAACGGAGGCTGGCGGCTTGTGCATTAAAAATGTAATAGGTTCTGCGAGTATTCGGAGGAGACTATACATTTTCAGTCTGATTTCCTCCAGGTCGAGTGTCATGTAATACCAACCTGTTAGACTATTGTTTTGAACCAACAGCCTAACATAACCTCAAAATCTACATCGTGAGGATAGTGAGCAAAATGAGTCAGACTTGATTAGTCAGACATTGGGGGTAATGCCATATCCATCAGTACCGCGAAGAAGTGGGTTCAAAGGTTCCGGAGTGGAAGTTTCGACCTCGAGGATGTCGAGAGAGCAGGATGTTTGAAAACGATTTGAAGACAAGAATTTGGAACAGTTGCTGAACAAAGATTCTTGCCAAACGCAATTGGAGCTTGCTACTAGATTAAGAGTTACCCAACAAGATATTTCCAGTCGTTTAAAAAAGCTCGACACGATTGAAAGGAGGACCGCTAAGCTCCGCACGTGCTTTCGGGAAGCAACAAAGTGAGATGATGCGACACAGCTTTGTCTTTGTTGTCTCTGGCGACTGGCGATGAGAAGGGGGTGCTGCATGACAATCCAAAAAAACGTAAATCGCGGGTTAACCCGGTTGAACCATCCAGATCGACCGCTAAACCCAATATTCACGGTAAGAAACTCCTTCTGTGGATATTGTGGGATGTCTAGGGTGTTGTGTACCTTGAGTTGCTCAAACCTAGTGAGAACATCACGGCGGAGCGCTATAAACACCAACTGCAGCGTTTAAGTGACAAAATTGAGCGCAAGCGGCCTTACACAGGCAAAGAGCCTAGGCCAGTCATATTGCTGCGTGACAATGGCAGACCACACGCAGCGAAAAGGATCAGAGATGCTTTAGATTCGTTAAGCCGGGAAGTTTTGCCATATCCAGCGTATTCGCCAGATTTGGTGCCGTCGAATTTTCACTGGTTCCCATCGCTCCAACATCATTTGGCTGATAGCAAGTTCAAAACGTTCGATCAAGTGAAAAATTCCATTACCGACTTTATCGACTCAAACATCACCATTTTTTTACAGGAATTCGCAATCTGCCTGACAGATGGAAGAAATATGTGGAAGCAAACGGAGATTACTTTCTCAATTGAAATGTAACTTGATTTTGAGTAAATAAATAATTACTTTTCATGAAAAAAAAGAGCCGAGAACTTATTTGTACACCTAATCCCGCGCGGAAAATTGGCAGGGCATCCCTAAGACAATTCGGGGCATCCAAGGGATTGTTTGTGGATTCCATAGTAGGGTTTTCCGTAAAAGAGCTGGACCGGGTCCCTATTAGGGAATGGTAGGGTAGGCAAGTTGACTAAAATTATGGTCTAAGTACCATGCCTTCATGCCTTCAATAGCCCTTGGTAGCAAAGTGTGGCCGACCACTGACGGCCCATGTGATGTTTCAAAACTAGGGCCTTAATAAAGTTAGGGAAAATTAAGATGAGCCCGATCAAAGCTCAAACTCAATTTCCGCACTGGTATAGATCAGTTCTTTGTATAACAAATTGAACGAGACATCATCCTTGATGGAACAGAGTCTCAACGATTATCGGCAATGACAACGGTTGTCCGGAAAGTAGTGCTACTTCATAATTGGTTCCGACGATCATTCAAAAAACCTTTTATCTTCCTCAGTGGTCAATCACACTTGGACTCGGACGATGAAGAAAATTAGCCGAGTGTTACAAGCGCCTTCACTCCGTGTTGACATGATTGAATTATCGATAATACGTAGCAACCGACAGATGCTTTACGAAAAAAAATTCTGTATCTGGTTAAAGCCTAGATTTGTTCTTTTTTTTCTTTCTCTTATGTTATAGCAATGCAATCCTCACGAGAAAGACACGGATTACTGGGGCACGGGAAGAGGAGCAAAGCAGGGCTACGAGGTGAGTTCAAAAATGCCGAAAATTATCGCGATTAAAACCTTGCTCGACAACGAACAACGAGATTATCTTCTACTTTTTGATACGCAGCATTTTCTGTTGCAGGCCAAGATGAACGCCGATCACGGCCAATTGCAAAAAGGTTCGTATACGAAGTAACACTTGACACTCACATTTCATAACTTGTCATTCACTTTTGTTTTAAACTCGTGGCGTTGAATGACGCACGTTCAACGAATGCAATTCATTGTGTAAAGCGAGAACCTGAGATTGTCGAAGCTCGGTGAAAGGCAATTGGTTTGAAGCAACGCGCGTGTCTGTGGTTCGTGATTTCGCAGGTTTTCATCCCGAAAGGCATTAGGTATAGGGTAGGGAGAGGCATGTTGAGCAGTCGGGTAAGTTGGGCAATCGAAATATCTGGAAAACTAAGTACCGCACGCGGGTGCATCAAATGGCCGAAAGAGAGGTATGGGAGAGGTGAACACATCACGCCGTTGCCTGTTGCCATGCGGCGCGCGAGACGGTAACACGGGACGTTTCATTATTTTTTGCACCCAAAAGTAAAAAAAAAACGTGATTGAAAGATTTTCTTCTACCATTGTATGAGGAAAAATATTTCAAAGTTCATTGCAATTAATGTTAATGTTTCGAAACCTAACTAATTAACAAGCAACTGTTGGTTTATTACTGCATTGTAACAAATCATGTTGCATACGTCTGATTTTTTAAATGCAATTCTTACTTCGCCCAACTCACCCCATACTCATGCTCAACTTAACCCACTATCGGGGCAGCTTGAGCAAATATGGCCTTAGTCATTTGAAAACGATTGTCTGCGCAACAATAAGGATAACAGGTATTTCGTCTACAGACTTTTTTTTTCTAGATAAATTTCCTATTGACCAATGTACGTTTCATTTTTATACCTTATACTGTTAAGGGGTTAGGTGGGTTTCGAAGCCAGAAAAAGCATATTTTCTCTATTTTTTTAAAATATAATATATAAATTATTTCATTCAAAATGTTAAACACATAAAAGAGCAGCATTTCAACAATCTTTTTTAAAAATTTCATCCAAACATTTGGGAAATTCAGCCAGTGGGACCTGGTTTCCGGAGACCCCTAAAAAAAAGTGTCCTCGTGGTGATCAGGATAACTCGTGATAGCTTTATCTGGAATTAAAAAACCAATTTTTTTCTGTTAGCAAATAATTATAGCTCGTGATTGAACGAAGGATTTTTAAAAAAATTTAAATTTAAATTTTTGGCAGAGTTGTGTGCAAAATAGTTCAATTTTTGGTACAATTTACACTACGTATTGCCTTGTAAAATTAGTTGTAATAAAAAAAAAACCTTCGTTCAATCACTGGTCCATGCTATTTTGAAGAAGTGTGCAAAATTTCAATAAGATCGGTGCATTAGTTTTTGAGAAATCGTGTCCACCGACCACAAAAATCGTTTTTTGAGAAAAATGCGTATACCTGCGTCGCTCCCGGTCGGTCTTTCCCAACGGAGGGAATTCCCAATGGCTCTCTCGCCTACACTTTTACTCCGGTTGACTCAAAACTTTGGGAGAATATTCTAGACATATTGTACTATTAGATAATAAAACAAGAAATTGATTTTTCGAAATTTTCAAACCCACATCACCCCTTAAGGAATTACAGGGCGATCATTTCAAACTTTCTCAACATGACCCACCCTACCCTATGTTGCGCAATGTGACCTTGAGACCCTCTCGACCTTCACCGGGACAAGATGACCAACACACGCGAACCCAGTCAATCACACACGCACACACACACACACACCTATTTGCTCGAGGTGCCAAAGCCTGAATCGTAGAGGTACCTAAGAGGGAACAGGAAACGTTTTAGCGGCGCCGAAATTCTCAATTTTTTTTTAAATATTTTTTTCCTTCTTTCCCGCTGCCTCTTCTCACTCGATGGAACCTGAAATCATCAGGCACACGCAGAGACCTTCGCTCGCGTGGCAGTGTCAAACACACCGACACACACACACACACATATTTATATATATCCACCTATGAGTATGAGGAAAAGAAAAAAAAACGTCCAGGACCCACGAGTCAAGAACAACGTAAACACACGCGAGCTCAAGAATCTCGGCCCCGTATGTGATGGTCCACCGTTCGAGAACCGGTTAGAATTTTGCATCCGTGACGTAAGATCGTCGATTAGGCGCGAGGGAGAGATCACCGACCAAAAAGAGAGATGCTTGAGTGCGTATACATCATACAAGGGCAGGGGGAGGGGGCGTCATGAACAAGAGCTCAAGGAAGAGAGAATTGATTCCTGTATTTTGGTCGCATGATGCAGTTCTTTGGAAGATCGAACATTCAGCTGATGATGCGGATTTTGCTTTTTATCGAGAAATTGTAAAACATACGTGTGCCGAATTGCGAACGGGCTGTGATGGATCGTTTTGTCTGAAGAACTGAAGAACATGCGGATTTTCCAGGTTTGGCTGACGTAGGCAAATGACAATCGGATACTGAACGGTATGGATCAACTCAATGCGCAATGTTTTCCAAAAGACTGGCTATCTGGATAAAACGGAACTTCTTGAACCTTGTGCCCATGGAGTTTGACTGTTCACAATGATCCATGAAAGTCTGTCGTCTCCATTGGCGTAGCCAGGGGCTGGGGTGGGAGTACCCCCCCCCTTTAATAGTCCGCTGCCCCCCAGACAAAAATCGATGAAAAAAAATGAAAATCAAGTGATCGATTAATTTCATTCAAGTTTCACCCAAGCAAACAGCAGCAATAATTTAATGAAACTTAAAGTATTTCCTTCGTTGTTGTTTCATAATTGGTATGAAAAGTAATTTCGATATGTAAATTAAATGGAAAACTCAAGTTTCACAATTAAGTTAACTGTGGGCAAAAGCAGTATATTAGATTTGCTGGCAGATACGCAATCAGAAGAATACTGAAAGATCAACATTTACTACGAATTAGTAGAAAATATTGTAAATCTAAAATGTCGATTTAAGGTAGTAGTCTCGCCAAGGCGTTTTCCTATAGATTTTGTTTTTATTTTAAGGACCCATTTAGGACACTATTAAGTGATTACTTGGAAAATTTCCAAAGGATTCACCGTTGTGTAATCGAGATATTGTAAATCAAAGATTGCACGGTTTTACACGTATTCTTGTGGGGAGCAGTGGAAAATTTCACATTTCACGCAATAACTTCGAAACTTTACTACAGATTAAAAAAAAAAAATTCTGAATCAGAGAGGAACATATGACGAAGTGGGTAAAAAAAAGTCATGAATTTTGACCGTCTAGTTTCAGAGATATAGCGATTTAAATTAAGCAATGTCTAGCGACGAAGCGACCGGAGGAGACTAGAGCCGGAGATCTGGCAACGCTGCCAGGGTTCGGCGTGTTCATCGGTAGAAAATGTATCTAGAGACGCGGCAGATTTTTTATATTACTATTACATATATATATGTAATAGTAATATAAAAATATATATTATATACTATAAATAATATACATTATATATTGGGAGTACAAATAAGTCTCTGCCGTTTTTTATCAAAAATTGGGCATTTATTGTGAAAGAACGGTACTTTATGTTTTATTCAAAGTAATGTCCATCGCTAGCCACTACTTTTTGCCATCTTTCTGGCAGCATATGGATACCGCGTCGGAAGAATGCTTCATCTTTTGAGGCTATCCACAAATCGACCTAATTTTTGGTATCTTCATATGATGTGAAGTGCTGCTCAGACAGGCCGTGCGTCATCGATCTAAATAAATGATAGTCAGAGGGAGCAATGTCTGGTGAATACGGCGGGTCGGGTAAAACTTCCCAATTGAGTGTTTCCTAGTAGGTTTTGACCGGCGCCGCAACATGTGGACGAGCATTATCATGCAGGAGAATAATTTTGTCGTGTCTGGAGTAATAGTGGGCGCGTTTTTCCTTGAGTGCTCGGCTCAATCTCATCAATTGAGTTCGGTAGAGAGCCCCAGTAATAGTTTCGTTCGGTTTGAGCAACTCATAAGACACGACACCAAGCCGATCCCACCAAATACACAACATGAGTTTTTTTCCATGAATATTTGGCTTGGCTCTCGATGTTGAAGCATGGCCAGGTGGTCCCCATGATTGCCTCTTCTTTGGGTTATCGTAGTGGATCCATTTTTCATCACCAGTAACTATACGATGCAAAAAACCCTTTCGCTTATGCCTGGCAAGCAGCATTTCATACGTGCAAAATCGGCGTTCAACGTTTCTCGGCTTCAGTTCATATGGAACCCAATTTCCTTGCGTTTGAATCATTCCCAACGATTTTAAACGATGTGAAATTGCTTGTTGAGTCACTCCTAATGTAAGTGCAAGTTATTCTTGCGTTTGGCACGAATCTCCCTCCAATAATGCTTCCAATTCCGCGTCTTCGTACACTTTCGGCCTTCCGCTACGTTCTTTGTCTTCGACGTCAAACTCACCGTTCTTAAACTTTTGAAACCACTCACGACAACTTCTCTCACTTAAAGCAGCCTCACCATATGCTTCTACAAGCAATCGATGCGCCTCAGCTACAGATTTCTTCAAATTAAACAAGTAAATCAAAAGTTCCCGCAAATGACGCTTATTCGGCTCAGAACTCGAGATTTTCGCACGAAAAAAATTTTGTGATGCCGATACAAAATCGCTAATATTTCAAGGTTATGGTCTTGCCAGATGTCCAACCTTACGATATGACGTTTTACATCCGACAATTTCAACCATAACCTCCTAGTGGGGCCAACTTCTGTCAAACAGCGGAGACTTATTTATACTCCCAATATATATATATATATATATATATATATATATAATTATCTATAATTATCAGAATATTTCGCAATATTTCGAAGCTATCATCGATTGAGCGGAAAATAAATCTTTCAACGTGACTGTGGCGAGACTACTACCTTAAAAAACTACCGTTAGGTCATGTAGTTGATGCATTATTGAAATTGTCAATGTAGAAAGGAAACGATTTCATCAATAATTAATGAAAAATCTTAATAATTGATACGTCAGCCTTAGAAGCTGAAGCGATAGTCATGAAAAACGTACTTCAATTTAAAAATAATGAAATAAATGAAATGATATAAACTAGATAACTAGACAGTTAGATCCGGACCTATCTAAATAAGCTCGATTCATGGTGTCCCATAAGAATCTGGATATCTACAGTGTAGTGGAACTTTGCGGACCTGCCAAATTAAACTGCCATTGGGGAGGGATCTAACAATCCCTCAGAGCAAATGAATATCCGTCAACATCAATCGACGAAACGACTCGCCTCTGTCTTAAACGAAGGGACATAGCCCAGAAACGATTGAAGGAAAAGAGAATAGAGAAACGCAAGACTCATCGAGTCGGAGATCGAGTAAAAACAACAATGATCCGGCCTCTTGATGAAGATCGATAACAGAAGATTTTTTTGACTCATACGCGTGAAATAGCAAGCAATAGTGTCGGAAGGAAAGACAGCCGCGATATGATTGATCGGGAGCTAAGAATTTGTTCGCTTCTGAATCAAGATCGTTATCAGCAGCTTTTTGAGGTTAAGGCCTATGTGTCACATCGGACGAGTGGCCATGAGTGCTAGAGAGATAGCTGATCTGCAGATTCCCAGTATTCTCCGAGACGGCTGACATTTCGGAAAAACGAAAAATATCTTCCGCTCTGTTGAACGACGAACAACATCTTTCTCTTCGTTTGGCAGAAAATTAATCCTTCTAGGAGAAAACTTGGCCGTAGGATTTTTACTGATCGAACGTCTCAGCCATGTTCTTAAGACGAACGCGGAAATTGCGGACCACGAGATCCCGTGAAGAAATATTGCCATGGATACAGTCCGATTCGGAGTAGGATCCTGGTTTCTCAATCGGGATCCAGTCGGAGATTGGATCGAATCCGGGAGCGAAATGTAACACTCGCAAATCGGATTCCAGCCAGGATCCTAATCCGGAACTATTAAGGACTCTAGTCAGAATCCAAATAGAAACTTTGCATAAGATCCAGGGTAGAATCCCTGAACTTCTAGAACAAGATCTAGTTCGATATCGAATCTATCAGCTATCAGCTGGAGACACTGGACGTTTTCTGAAATCATTCAAGGATTTGAAAAACGATTAGGTCAAAATTGGTGCTACAGTATAACTGTCAAAACTTATATATTTTAATAACAGAATTTCGAACAAAATTCTTTACATTTAATGAGAATTTTTGAAAAAAAAAACAATATAACCTTGAAAAATTTACACCGCCGGCCCAAAAGTTTGGATACACTAGTCGAAATTTCTACATCGGACATTTTTTGGGCATTTTTTTACCATTTTTGGTTGGAACTTTGATGAGTGCAGAGGTTCCACTTGAGAATTATGGAGTTTAGGACAATATTTTAACAAAGGAGATTTGTTTACATTTTTATTTTTAAATAAATACAATTTTTTAGCTGTTTTCGTTTAATTTTTGAAAACTAAAATGAAATTTTTTAAAAAATTGTAATTAATTTAAAATCAAATTTTTTAAAAATTTACAATATTAATATATTGTCCTAGACTCCATAATTCCCAAGTGGAGCCTCTCCACTCATCAAAGTTCCAACCAAAAATGGTAAAAAAAATGTCAAAAAAAAATTGTTAAAAAAATTCTCACCGCTCCAGTGTGAACCTATGCAACTTTTAACCCTCTTGACATTCTCTCTGAAAGCCTATAGTTTTTCGACGACGCCTTTTTATTCTAAAAAATATCTTTTTTTAGCTAAAAATGCAATACTGGGGCGAAAAAAAATCCTACGAGACTTTCTAAAAAAGCAAACATGTAGGTTTTGATATCCTTTTTAAGTTTACCATGAAAAAAAAAACTGGAGTAAAATTTCCCACAAGCTTTGCAGTTATTTTTCTACGGGCAAAAAATAGCCGAAAAAAGGCCACGTTCAAAAGTGCGTACCGGGGCGAAAAAAAATCGTAGAGAATTTTCTAAAAACTCAAAATAAAGGTAAACTTGTCCTGTTTAAAACGCCACTTGAGAAATTCAATTATCTTTATTTTGGAGTGCACTATCTAACTTTTGGTGCGGTAAGAAATTTTCACTAATGCATCCAAACTTTTGGCCGGCAGTGTATATTTCTTTGAGAAAAGAAATAAAGGTTACTTATTCTGAGTAATTATATTTAAATTAAATGAAGATCGTTCGAACTAAGAAAATATATATTTAATTTGCTAAGTAAAATGAATTTAATACGTATTTCAAATTCTTGCCACCACGTCTCCATCTTATGCTACGTAGTGGGCGCCATCTGGATTCCGATGAGGATGCCTCTTCTAGGGAATCCGTATCATATCCCGATCGGGATTTGATCGAAACTTAGGTATCCCTAAGAAATTTCTGCACAGGGATGGTAGAACTGCGAGAGGTTTACCGTTTCTACTGGAAGTCATTTGCTTACAATGTCAATGCCACACCTACCAGTTGCCATATGAACGTCAGTACCATTTACACCAATCTTTTTATTACGAATGAAAAAAGTCTTCCACTCACCGTACAATCAGACCATTTCTAGCCAAGGTGTCAATGACTGCGGGACAGCTACCTTGTCTATTTCGCAATGGCTGGAGAAAAATGCGGTGAGAGTGGTCTATGATCGCGTACAACGAACTGTATGACTCTCTATATGTCTCTTTGCCAAGTCGGCAGTGACCTAGGTCTACCATTTGCAAAAGCACCGTCTCTCTCCCTCTCTCTCTCTCTCTCTCTCTCTCTCTCACACACACACACACACACACACACACTCTTTCGTCTGAAAGGCACGAAAGGGATTGAGTAATCGTCCCGTCTGGGTTAGTGGTGTGCGCTCAGCACCGTGGCTCGTAAAAGGTGAAGCACGTTTCCATAAACGCCTTTTCACTGCCAATGCTATGTGTAGCCAATGTTACAACTTCTCGCGCATGTAACTGCCGCAACGAGTGTATTACGTGTGACACGGATGGCACTTGCGTTTACCAACTCTCGGACGTAACTTTTCCATTCTTCGAGTGAAAAGGTGGCTCGTATACAGCCAAGAATCACTTCTTCGTGCTTCTTCGTGTCTGCGAGACGGCAACTACGTCTCCTATAAAACAAGTGAATGCAGACACTTGTGGTAGCTTTGTCCCGGTCGTAATTTCTTCTTTTTCCTCCCGCGTTGCCCCAGTTTTTGAAAAATACTTATCTGTTGTATTGGCTTCGTGCAGAGTGTAGGGAAGGAGAGTAATGCAAATCGAACGCAGCACTCTTAATGGACAAAAATTGCATTAAACTCGGCTATTTATTTCTCAAATTTGTATGAACATAGTACGAGATTTTTAATGAAAAATCTATTAATTAATTAAAAGAGATTAATTAAGTATTTTGACAGGCCTTCGAGAAGCCTGTCAAAAACTGGTTTTAATTGCATCATCTTGTTTTTTTTATCAAACTTACATAATATTCGGTAATCACGTAACACACATTAAATATGAAACTTGCTTTAAGGCGGGATCCTGAATTAGCCGGTTCGAAAAATCGATATTTTGAGGAATTTTTTTCGGGTAAAAAAAAAAGCAAGTTTAGCGAAATTTTCAGATTATTTTATTACATGTCTGAACATAAGAAAACAATTTTTTTTAAAGAAAAATATCAACAGGCAACCGATTTTTATGCACATTCGTGCCACTGCTGTTTCCATGCGGCGTGACAAATGGAGCTCGTAATTTTCATCTGAAACAAAAAAACAAAAAACCATTCTAATTGTGACATATTTTTCTTCTATATGAACTAAAAAAGACGAAAGAAAATTTGAAATTTGAATGTTTTTTCGGGTTTGAAGTAGAAAATGTGCTGTTTTGTGAAAAAAAAATTATTTCAACTTGCTAAAAAAATTGTTAAGAATTTTTTTTTCGACAATGTTTTTAGTTCAAATAGAAAAGAAAACGATACTGAAGCGAACAAGCTTTGGTTTGTTTCGATTGGACTTCTAGTTTTTTTGTAATCAGATACGCCAAATTAGAAAAATCGTAAAAAACGAAAACTCGAGAAAACGGGCGCCCTAACTGCCCGAGCGCCCGTATACCTGCTCAACACTCCACTACGTTCAGTCCTGTATCTTTGGAAATATTTCGAATTGGGCTATAAAACTTTGTCTAGACATTCTTAGATACATCAGGAATAGATTTAAACAATTAAAAAAAAATCGATTTTTTGGACCTTCTAATTCAGGATCCGGCCTTAATCACACGTTCATGTTAACATTAATATCAAACTCTTGCAATACCTTAAAAAATGATCAACTTATTTTTCATCATTCTTCAATTCAATCAGCAGTCATTAAACTTCACTTTCAGTAGGTAGTCAATTAAATAAATCTTAGTTTTCTATTTTTTTTTTCTGCAAATCGGCCCAACACTTTTTCAGCTACAATTTTTTTTTAACAACGTCATTCTATATGTTCACCAGTGACATATGGGAGAATCGTTCCTGAAGCGTTGCGCTTCAAAGCCACATTTTTATCCGGCTCATGGCACAAAAAACGTCTCTCACAGCCGGTAGACCTCACTGGGAGAACAATTGCTGCTTGGAAAAGTTCATATAAGTTAGGGCAATACTTCTTTTAAATGAGCGTTCTTAAATTTTCAGCATTTATTTTATCATTTTTAAATCGAAGTATTTTTTCATGTCCATTGCTTCAGCTTCTAAGACTGATGCATAAATTATTAAGCTTTTTCTATAATTATTGATAAAATCCTCTCCGTTATTTATAGCCAGTTAAAAAGTGCATCAATTGCGCAGGCTAACGGTAAATTCACAAAACGGAATTTTACATTTACAATGATATTATCTTCTACTTGGTAATAAATGTTGATCTTCCAATATTTTTCTAGTTGTGTATATTGAAAATTGAATATCTATTTGATTTACGTAATGAAATCGTTACTTTTCATAGAAATTACGAAATTACAACGAAGGCAATAGATCAAGTTTTATTAAATTATTTTTTTCTATGCCTGCTTGGATAAAACGTAAATACAATTAATGGAAGGGAGGGGCACCGGGCTTTCTGGGGAGGGCCCAGTTGAGGAAAAAGAAAGTTAGGGAAAATTAAGATGAGCCCGATCAAAGCCCGAACTCAATTTCCGCACGGGACTCAAAGAATAAAATTTTCCATACAAACTTTCACATCCCGTTTCACCCCCTTAAACGTTCATTGTCGAAAAATCCTTTCTCAGTGCACCAATACACCTTCTAAGGAACATATCTTTCAAATTTCGCGTTTCTGTCTACAGCGGTCCAAGCTGCGCGTTTTCTATATGTCAATCAGTCATTCGGTCAGTCAGTCAGTCAATGACAGAATTGTTTTATACGTATAGATTAAAAGTGAGCCACGACAGTTGGCGTGTAATCAATTGCAAATATACCGGAAGGAATATAGTGAATACAAATTATATCGAATCCCTGCGCCAAATTGGAAGTGGGAATAGCGCAACTAATGGATAGCCGTAGTTGAAAGAAAACAGTGAGCATTATAACCTTACTTTTTTGTCACATTATTGAAAGGAAACACTTCTTGCCTTCCTTGGCCAAGCAGATTAATTTAATGCAAACACATAAAATAGGATTGTGGCACGATTTGACTTTTTCATAATTTATCACAGTATTATAAGCCAATTACAAAGTCTTTGACAGAGAAAAGCACGAACGTTACGTGGTGCCAATAGTCACTTGCAAAGTTGCATCGGGAGTTAGTGGCCTCACATTTGGGGTAATTCCATAGTGCGTTTCAGTCTCGTTCACCCAAACCCAAACAAGCCCAAACGAACCCACGGGTTGAACGGTTGCAAAAAATTATTTCTGGGTATTTGTTTGCCAGTCGGAAATAGACCAATCGTGCAACATGATCGATAAATAGAATTTGAAAAATCCCTAATATCTTGGCTTTGGAGGCACAACGAGATAGTGAAAGGATTATTGGTCTTGTATTCTATTATGGTGGATCGCGTACTCAAAGGACACCGCTTTCCGTTCT